>JAUCMT010000154.1:20966371-20976416 GCA_032357475.1 Enteromius thamalakanensis | reverse complement strand
GCGGCCAGTCCATAGCATCAATGCCTTCGTCTTGCAGGAACTGCTGACACACTCCAGCCACATGAGGTCTAGCATTGTCTTGCATCTTGCATCACGGGGTCTAAGGATCTCATCTCAGTACCAAATGGCAGTCAGGCTACCTCTGGCGAGCACGAAGAAATGCCCACACCATTACTGGCCTACTGCCTAACCGGTCATAAGAAATATTTGTTTTAAATTGTAACGATGCAACTGTTTTTACTGTATTTTCAACCCAGTCGCACGGCAGGTCGTGACAATATCACGAAATTAGCCTAAAATCTATTAATTCGTGTCAGGGACACGAGTATTTCATTATTTTCGTGACTGGACTCATGAAAGTCGAGTAAGAATCGTGTCCGTGCCACAAAAAAAAAATGTGCGACTGGGCTGGTATTTTCGATCAAATTAATTTAGCCTGTCTATTTTAATTAACTTGATACTAAATGTTCCAGCATTCCTGTGTGTTTTTGATCTATCCTCTCTAATCCAACAATAGCCCTCCTTCTCAGCACATACGTTTCCTCAATGCAGAGTGTTTGAAGCATTGTATTAACAATGGTGGGAAAAGTTGAGCTCGATGAAGCAGAACTCATTCAGAACAATGGTGCCATAGCATTGTCAGGGCAACCTGCTGTGAGGCGTCCCAGTAATGTCCTCTAGTGGACACATTTAGGACATATACTACAGCCATACATCATTAACATGGTATATTGACATGCTTTCATTACCAGTCAAAAATGTGCATCCACTGAACTGAAATATGTTATGATTTTAATCTTTCAATGATCATAAATTCTTTTCTTCTGATAGTTACAAATGAGGTGTGCCCAGACTTTGGATTATTATAGTGTATATGACCTCATGTTCTGAGCAGCACTTGTAAATGCATTCCTAAATACAGAATACATTTTGCAGGTCTTTAAAATAAAAGGCAGTTAGGATTATTCAAATGTGGAAAAACTCCTAAACATGAATCAATGAATGAATCAATTAATAAATCAATCAATCAATAAGTCTTGTTTGATTGTTTGTCTGTTTGGTTGATGTTTGTCTTAATAAATGATTAAAGAAATGTGATTTTACGTTTTGTTTTTACAGGAGGTGAAGATTCGGCCATTACGGACATGCAGGCCTATATGGACATGCTGGACCCTGATGTAGCAGAAGGTTCCCAGAATGCAAAGGAGCATCCAGCACACCTGCCGCCCCCTCCAACATTTCCCCCTCCCCCTCCTCCATCAGACTCCTCCCACATCCCCCCTCCTCCACCTGCCTACCCCCCACCTACACCACCGGAGGAGGAGGTGTCTGCTGAGTACCTGAAGGTGAAGAGGAACCTGCGCAGAGTGGACAATGATGTAGTCAAAAAAGAGGTATGCTATATATTAAAATAATAATAAATTAGTCATAAAGTTTTAATATCCTGTAATTTCTTTCATCCAGAGTTCAAGGTTCTATTCCACTTACTTTTTTATTTTTTATGGTAGATCAGTAATATACTGCTGAAGGGTAACTAAATGAGGTCAATTAATTTTTTTTTTAAATAAGTGATATAACAAAAATGGTTTTGTTTGTATAATTTTGCAACACACTATTTTTCTAATTATTCTGATATCATGTAGTATATCATACAGCTGTAAGTTCTATAATGTAGCAATAAAATATTCCATTAGATATATATATTATTTTAATTATATTGTATTTATACAGATAATAGACTGTGTGGTTGCATTGGTTCATTTTCTTTTGCCTGACCCAGATCTGACTTAGGCTCAAACTTAAACCACTATTACAATCCTGGACATCTTCTGCTGTGCGCTGTAAAAAAAAAACAAAAAAAACTCATAAGCTAAACCTATATAAAGATCCGAACATGCATTTCATGACGCCTTCAAAAAGAGCATAGTTTATTTAGTTTATTCTGAGCATCATAAATGCAGCGCACGTGGCTTCTAGTGAGTCATCATCTGCTGTGTTGCTGTTGACCAAACAGATATGAAGCCATGGCGACTAAAGACCTGAAACACAATGTTTATTCACAGAACATAAAGGAATCATATTGTATTAATGGACAGTGTAGAATAAAAGCCTAAAAGCCTTTACAGGAAATACTGTACAATACAAGAGTGAATCAATCTATAATCCTGTATGGCTATATCCAGAACTCTTGCATCACATTGTTTCTTGTGCGTGTCAGGGTCACGATCAGAGCAGAACCACAAATGACTTCTACCACCACACAATAACAGTCCAGCTGAAATGGAGACTGATTTAAAATGCCCATAGAGAACTCTGCATGGCACGCATAATAGCACTACAGTATTTGTGTGTGTATTTTAATCACCTTATGATTTATCCTACATCATTAGTCATTCATTTATTTATTTATTTTTGGTAACAGTTTAGTTTAGAGACCAGTTTTCGTAATAAACTAGTTCCTTTTTAATTAGTATTTATTAATTACTCATATTAATGCCTTATTCTACATCGCTAATCGTACCCCATACTTAACCTTAACAACCAACAATTAATATCAAGCAAATTAGGAGTTTATTGAAGGAATAGTTCACCCAAAAGTGACATTTCTGTCATCATTTACTCACCCTTGAGTAGTTCCAGATCTGTATGAAATTCTTTGTTCTGCCGAACACTGCTGAACAAAATTTGTAACCAGGTCGTGTTGGGTCACCATTGACTTCCATTACTATGGAACTTTTTACAAAATATCTTCCTTTGTGTTCAGGAGAACAAAGATTTTCATACAGGTTTGGAACTACTGGAGGGTGAGGAAATGATGACGTCATTTTCATTTTTGGGTAAACTATTCGTTAAAGGAAAATAGTCTGACTTTTTTCTTAAAGTGTGACCTTATTTTATTTTATTTATTTATTTATTTATTTTTTACAATGGATGAATGATAAATGTTTTAACTGGTTTGGGAATGCAATTTCAAGTTGTTTTAGGTATTCAGCATTAAAACATTTCAGATTTCAGAATATTTTGAACTACCATTGTGATGTTAATGACTGAATGTCTTAAAAAGTGAAAAGAAGTGCATTCAGGCAATATGATATGATGAGTATACAGCTCACTTAATTACAAAGACCAGCTTGCATCCCATCTGAGTCCCGTGTAACTAAATAATCCATAGAGCTTTAGTCATTCTGTGTATAGGCCTATAATAGCAAAATATTCCCTGAGGATTTAACACCGAAACGTCTAATTAAACACACACTTACCAAAGTCAGCTCATCCTTTTTTAATTGGCATGGAATACATATGTAGGTGTAAAATAACAGCTCGGTTAGCTTTGACAGGAAAGCAGCACAATATGATCTAATTAATCATACATGAACTTAATCACAGAGGTTTTTGCACAAATAGCACACAGCGACCGTTAGAAAGAATCAGACCAGCAATGTATATTCTGTCGTCTGGCCAACAAACCTCAATCTATGCGTTAAAAACAGCCCTGTGCATGCTAATCAAAGCCCAGAGCAGGTGCACACACACACAATATGGACTCACACATTCGTATAGACAAAAACACAATGCTACTTCTGTGTTCCCTGTTAATGAGGCCTTCCATTAGTCGAACTAAGCTCCCAAAAGCTTTAATGATGTGCTGCATGATGAACTTGACATTAATTTAACTAATTAAACTGTCAGATATGCCAGAACATCCAAACACACACATTTTCTGATCATTACAGGGAGTTCAGCTGTGTTGCAGTACTATTGTTGAGTATGAAGAGCAGAGAATGCACTTTTTGTCTCTTGTGTTTGCAAAGTAATAGCTCAGATCTTCCCATCAGAACTTGTTTGGATGGTTGCTGGACTAACCAATGAAAACCATAGCAGAATTTAACACTTCACTTAGTATGCAATTACTATTAGTTTTCAGAGGACCCCAAACATTTTTTGATGCTTAAAACGTCTGAATGTCATTTGATTACATTTTAGGATGAATTCAGTTTTCCAGTTTAAAGCACTTAAGCGGTGCAACTAAAGTGTCATTCATTATTACTTAGTTTAAGGCGTAATGAAACCTTCAGCTAGACCCTGTTCATAACCTCTGTCCCCCAGAACGACTTCTCTCAGACAGTATCTCTTCCACTGAGATGCAGAACAATGTTGAGTCTCCAGAAGAACAGTGAACCCATAAGTTTAGCATATCTTAAGGATATGGCAACCTTCATAACTTAAGAAAACCCAATATTTCTTAGCAAATGATCATTATCATAATAGCACAGATAAAAATAGGTCCCCCAGATTTCAAAACCTATAAAAAGTGTTAACAGTTATGCACTGCTCTGCATCAGTATAAATTGATAAAATAAATGTTAAAATATTCATATTTTTGGACAAATAGACCTAAACACTAACATAATGTACAGCCTGTATTTCTACTAAAACTTTTAGCTTCCATTTTAATAGAATGTTAAATAGACGTTGAAAAACACAACATTACATTATGCAGATGTTTTTTTAAAAAGATCTTTAAACTACAAGGGTTTAGAAGCACCTAACTGTGATTATAAGCCTAAAACAGATATTTCAATTCTGATTGGAGGATTAGAATGTTGTTCCAGGATCAACAAAGATGTCGATGCAGGAACATCTTGTACTTGGTGAAATCAGGCTCACTCTATATACATACAGTGTATTAAGTGCATTATATTCATATTTTATGACCTAGCTGAAATACATTTAACTTGAAAACAAATACTTCAAAAGGAAATGAAACACTATTAGATTCTGTCTCCTCAAACCATATGCAGTCTGCTTTTCCTTTTATGGTCAAAGTCTTTAGGCTTCAGAGCTATGATGCTGTTGGGTGGGGCTGAACATGAGGCGGGTTTAGAGCCGTCAATCAAGCACTAGTTTAAAAGATTATATGTGCTTTCTTTTCAGGTGGTGCAACAATATCACAGTAAAAATAAACCGAGAGATTTTTTTCATCTCATTTATTTTTTGAAGAGCCCACAATATGATTAAATACAAAGCAAATAGAGTGTTTAGCATCTTTAGTCTTAAAAAGTTTTCAACAAGGTCACAATTTTCCAAGAATTTAAACGTTTTTCTCCTCAAATGTTCTGTGCCGTCATCAATAAAAATACAAAAAATATAATGAAATACAAAGATGTATAATGCTCATGTTACATAAAAAAGCAAAAATCATGTGTGAAGAGAGAATTAGAATACAGACTGTTTATTCTCTCATCAATATTCATGTGTCATTGCTTAGAGGGGAAAGCTTTGGAATAAACATTGCATGCTCAAGCAAAAACATTCTATTCCTTGGCTACCATGGTAACAGAAGTATGCATAGCAGCCGCATACTGGCACATTTCTGGGTTGTGTTTAGTCTAGTTGGACTTACTAAAGGTTAGTTTGTTTATAGAGCTCTAATAAATTTGAATACCACACCATTTACTAACTCGGGCCCATATTAGGCTATGATTCACTACACATACACTATGTTATATAAGTCTACCTAAACTCTCTTTTGGACTGAAATGTACTTCGTTTGACATAACTCTGATACAGTTTAACAGGAGAGTCATGTTGTGTTCCATCTTTAATCCACACAGCTCCGCTGCAAGTCTTATCGCCCACTGCCACTTTCTATTTCCATAAATCAGCTACCTTTGAACGCGATCTTCACGTTTATTTGTAATCAGATTCTCTTTGGTGGCCGGTCTGCATAATGCAATCCTCCAACTGGTGAGAAAGCTGAGCCAGAGCGGCCATGCTTGGCCACTGTGTCACAATGCTTTGCATAAGAGACCACGAGCGCTGTGACCTGTGGTTGGATAACAGGTGAGCAGTGAAGTCATCGCTCTGGGACATGATTGTTTGGTGGGAGGCTGAGGGGCGGGGAAAGGCAAAGCGAGCGCCAGGTAGAATGACGCACAGCAGAATGGAGATCTAGTGACACCTGTGCATCTACCGGCTCTTGGTTTAAAGCTTTGCGTAGGGTGACTGGCACTGTGGGAAGAAATAAGGGCAGTCGGAAAGGGTAAGCCTGCGATTCAATGTTGTGATGAAGTAACAATGGCGAGAGTGTATAATGTGGAAACTGTTCTGATTTGGTCTAATGCTTCAGCTTTGTGTGTATTTATATAATTGTCTATGCTATGGCTGTGGATTTTTTGATAGTTTCTCAGGCGTGTTTATTATGTGTGTTGAGTTGTGTAAGATCAGGTTGCTTGTCTACTGTGATAACCTTGAAAACCTTTCAAATGCGATGCATGCAGAGTCAGATAAACATTCGAATGCATGAATAGCACTGCATTCGTGTTCTTCACTACTCATTACTGCACATGCTTCGGATCTTTAAATGAGTCACTGCACGATGCAGAAGCCTGAAGAATACGTATTGGTGACTGGTGATGAAAAATTTAGCAGGTTTGAAATAGGCTCAGGTCCATCCACATTGTAGAGAGGTCAGCTAACCTTTCAAAGCAGCGATTTCCCTTAGGTATGATAATCAAACCATCTGCACAGGGCTGAGTCAAGTTACACTGGGAGTACCTCTGCAGGGAGGACAGTGCTTTAGACCACAATGCAAACTGGATGCTGGAGAGACATGAATGGATAAAACCACCCTCAGGGCCGGCGTGAGAAATAAAAAGCCACAGATGATAGAATTCAAATCCTTTGTCATGAATGTTTTTTTTTTAATTAGGTGTATTTGCTTTCAGTATAGAGATCTATTTGTATGACCGAAATAGATTTTGTTATTCATTATTATCATTCAAAACGTACCTCAATTTTTGTTTTTCGTAAAATATGACATTATTGATTAATGATCAACAGCTTACGTTTTTTCCTCTGCTTTAGCCTCCTATGACTTTGTTTTAGAACTGCATTGCGTAAGGTTGATTACTATGCAAATTCGAGGACTTTGCATTAGGAAAATCTTAAGAACAGGAAAACCAAGCATTACCTTTTTTGTGTTGGAAATTTCTCGAAACTTTCAGGACCGCGTCCATGACGGCTGTAATGGCATTTCTGTACTCCTAAAGGCAGGTGGATAAAACTGGTTTTAGATCAGTGATGAAGATTCGCTATCGTGCACAAAGTGAGTGACAGCTGCAGAAAGTGAAACCTTTCGGTGCATTGACACTGAAGCAGCATTCGAGGGGTCAGCCGGTGTCTCTTGTAGCCTGCTGTGTTATCTGCCTCTGCAAAGCTTAGAAATCTATGTTACATAAGTTCAGCTTTTGTGCCATGAAAAGTCTTTTTGTTTTCAGGCAAATCAGCTGTAGTCACCTGAGGCTTTAGCACATGGATACAATAGGAATTATTAAGAGTTTGTGGCGTAATGTGCCTGAAGCAATATGAAAAAAAAAAAAATCTGATTTCTTGTCCCAGAATTGTATTTAAAACATTGCAGTGGATTGTTCCATTTTCAAGCAAGGATCATTTTTGTCTAAAAAAATTATATGACAAATTTCACACTGATATTTATTATGCCTGTCTCATAAAAAGTCCATATAACCTCTTTTATGGCGTGTGTGTGTGTGGGCAGGAAGAAAGTATTCAAATATTTTAAGGTTTATTTTAAGGTTTATATTTCAGTGACAGTCATTTCCTCAGTGTGACATTTTGTTTTGAAGCACATAATATTTGAGTGACTAAATAATTTATTTGCTACAGTGAAACTTCAAATTGATGGTGTAAAATTGTAATGGTCTAAAATATACACACCCTTACATTTATAAGAATTTAAATCTAAAATTAGCACAACAGTTCATAGGCCCATGTTCTAGTACATGTTCATCTATTTAATACATTCAATAAAATGTTTAATATATTTACTGCTAATAAAGTACTGAAAATTAAACCATAGTTTTAGTGGTAACACTTTACAATAAAAGGTTCATTAGTTAACATTAGTTAACGGCATTAGTTAATATTAACTAAGAATGAATACAACTTCTAGAGCATTTATTAATTTTAGTTAATGCTAATTACATATTAAAATCATAAGGTGTTTGTTAACATTAGTTAATGCACTGTAAGCTAACGTGAAAAAAACAATAAATGATTGTATTTGTATTAACTAATACTAATATCTAAGATTAATACTGTAAATACTTTAATAAATGTATTGTTCATTGTTTGTTCATTTTAGTTAATACATTAATTGATACATGAACAAAAAATGGCTTGCTTTAGACTGTATAAGTCATACTCTATATAAATGTTAAAGTGTTGTGAAATGTGTTTGCTGTGTTAAAGTTTTGAAGGTTATCATAAAGATTTTGGGCCAAAAAGATGACTTTATTTATGCTGCGTGCTGCTTTTTAAAACACAAACATTATACACATACCAGTGTAATGCTAATCTTTTTGCTACTGTAGTTATATTAACAGAATCATGTGCACTACTGATGCAAAACTTAATTTGTCTCTAATTTTAATGATGTTTTTGCTTAGATCAGTTCAAATTGAAGTTACACAAATTATTTGAGTACAGTTCATAGCGTAAATTAATTTTTTAAAAATATTATTGATAGTGCACTACTGAACTAAATGCAACACATGATGAGGGACATAGATGAGATTAAGTTTTTTATCAATACATTTTTTAAATGCCTGATTGGTAGTTGTGTGCATGTTTATATTGTTTCTATTGCTAAAAAATGTGCTGCTCATTTCTCCAGCAGCTGAATCCTGTTGAGGGCCACGAAAGGCTTCGAAGAGTTGACTCTAATCGAAAATCCCGTAGTTTCAGCAAGCAGCCTAGCACTGGGGATTACTACAAAACCCTGGGTAGTGATACCGTAGACCAGCACCCCAACAGAGCCATGGCACCCAACGAGGAGGTAAGCATCAGATTCTGTTTCATGGTCATGTACAGTACCGATTTTGAACAGTAAGATTTGTCAAGTCTCTTCTGAGGAGTTAGACTGACTCCAAGCTTTTGCATCTTCAGATAAATGCTGATCTTTAGATCTTTCTATTTATCAAAGAATCTTGAAAGAATGTCCTCAACTCTTTTAAATGATGATGATGATGATAATAATTCTTAATGTTTAATCAGAATATTAGATTGATTCCTGAAGGATCGTGTGACACTGAAGCCTGGAGTAATGAAGCTGAAAATGCAGCTTTGATCACAGGAATGAATATATATTCATATATGTTATTTCAACTACATTAAAAATCTTACCATTAAAAAACTTTTGACTGGTGTGTATCTCCAGCCCCAGTATAATTCCATTATTAATATCAGTATTCTGGTGCATTTTAAGTATTATTTTGCTTTAATGATCCAGGTATACACACAGTATCTAAGTATATGTATAGGGATTGTTTATCCAAAAATGAAAGTTTCATTAACACAGCTTCGAAATGTTCCAATCTTTCTTCTGTGGAACATAAAAACAAAATGTGAAGAATATAGGTAGCCAATGTTCCCATAAGTTCCCAATGGACTTTCACATTTTTTTTCCCATAATTTGGGAGTCAGTGGGGACCATCAACAGTACGGTTACCAAACAGAAAGCAGCCAGCTCTGTTCAGTCATAAGCAAGCTAGCATCACTCCCTCACCTGTCACATTAGAAAACACAAATCCATGCAAGGTGCGGCAACCTAAAGTTAGCACTGCAATTATTATACATATACTGGGCTGCTGGGTAAACAGTGTTTAGTCTTTCATTGTTGTGTTATGTAAGTCTAACGGCTGGGACCTAGAAGTATCTAGAACTGTCCATTTACTAGCACAAATTTCTCTTGTTATAACTGCAGTTTGACTCGTAGGACAGCATCATTTGGGAAAAAAAATATATTTTTAACATTTAAATTACTTATTTTTTTAGACAACAATGATTGATTGAATAACCCATTATGGGTTACAATTTGTTTTATACTTTCAGACATTTTATTATATTTTAATTTGATTTAAATTTGACTGTACTTTTTACATTTTACCTTTATATTTATTATTGTATTTTGCACCAAGGGAGTGGCACTCCAATTTCGTTGTACCCTGTACAATGACAATAAAGG
>JAUCMT010000154.1:20930615-20954293 GCA_032357475.1 Enteromius thamalakanensis | reverse complement strand
CTCAACTAATGCTTAATTGTGAACAAATTAACCATTAATTAATGATTAACTAATGCATTATTTTGGACCCCTATTCTAAAGTGTTACCAATTAATTAAAGGGGTTGTCTACTTGTAACCTTTAATCTCTCATTTGAGTGTGGCTGCTGTTTGGATTGAGATGTGATGTAACAGTGTTTGCAATAGAAACAAAAGCTAAATTATCAAATTGGATATGGCACATAGATAGCATTGAGCAGGGATCCTTGTTATGGTCCTTGTTATTGAGGTACATGAGAAAGGCTTTCTGTAAAGTCTGTAATTTATTATTTCCTCATCTTATTATTTATATATATGGTCAAAAAATTATGAACTAATCCACAACAAAGTATCAGGATACAAAGTTGCAGTTGGAGCATTATAAGAGTGCAGCTCTGTGATCTGGCACCAAATCCATTGTCCAGGATAATTCAGACAGACTAGTGTGAGGCTTGTGTAACTCACTTATGGTTGATGCAATACAATAGCACACATTTATTAAAGTTACATAAGTGAGGAAATGACAGAGGAACATCCAAAGCTTGTTTAGCTACCTTAATTTCAAGAAGTAGAATGCATCATCAGAAAAAAATAACATAGTTGGTTTTCATTATTAAGAACTGTGAATTGTGGTAATTCCAAAACACTCCAAACACAGTAATACTATCGTGTCAACAATAACTGTCCTCCGCAAATGATGTTTGGTTCTTTAGCCCTTAAGTTCTTTATTAAGTAAAATTATTCATTTATCGGTGCTCTAAAGAATCCAGAAACTAATACACTGATATTAGGAACCTGTAATGCATTGTTTAAAATGTAAAATGTATTTTCAATTTCCATACACAGTTATATTGAACCAAACTGAATCAACAATGATTCACCGAACACTGTTTTTGTCAGAGTTGCAATACATCTGAATTAAATTCCGTTTGCATCATTGGATCATTAGTTTTCTGTCTAGCACTGTATAAACCTGCACTGTATAAAGTGCTGTATAAATAAAGGAGAAAAAAATTCTGTCAACCCGATTCCTTATAAGACGAGAGTTGTTTAGATGAGATCATTAGATACAAGGAATTATTAATACATTTCTATTTTTAAGAATGTTATTTTTTTTCCAGTTGTGACTATGTGTATATTTTTGGAACATTCTATTCTGATGGTTTTAACATTCAGGGGGAACGTCCGTCGTCACCGCCAGAACCTCTGCCAAAACCCCAGCCCAACAACACCCAGTCTACAAAGCCAGAGTCTCCACCGCCTGCTTGTCCTCCCACGCCACCCACTCCCACGACCAGCGGCGGGTCGCCCCAGAACCTGCCCACCTCACAGAGCAGCGAGAAGCTCGCTGTCAACGGGAATACTCCTGCTGTGCAGAGCAAGTCCAGCGTGGTGGACGTAGAGAGCCTGGTGCCCACACATGATGAGCAGGGCCGAGCTATTCCTGAGTGGAAGAGGCAGGTGATGGTGAGGAAACTACAGGTGAAGATGCAGGAGGAGGAAGAGAACAAGAAAAAGGTAAGTGATGAAGCAGTTAGATGTTGTAAACACAAGCTGAGTCACTGCATCTCTTATCCCAACATTATTACAGCTTCATAACATACTTAAAGACCCTGCGGAAATGTCCAAAAATAACATTTTCATCATCCTCTACTCAAAACCTGTAAATGTTTCTTTCTTGTGATGAACACAAAAGAATATATATTTGAAGAATGGTGGTTGATAGCCCCCCTGACTTCCATAGGATTTCTTTCGATGCTATGGAAGTCAATGGGGACCAACAACAGTTTGGTTCTTCACAATTTTTCTAAATATCTTGTGTTCGACTTAAGAAAGGAACTTATGAGAGTGAAATAAGAAAAGAAAGAAGCAAATCATAGTTCATCTGTGTGTCCGGTAGCACCTTAGATCAATGAACACATGATATACTAATTTGCTGCTTATTGATAGTAAGTAGGGTAGTTGTAGTAGTTATGCTTAGATATTGCATATGGTATTGCATCTGACATTATACATAGCAATCTCACAAGTTTACATCTGAAGGAAAAAAACTAAAACTGCAATTACCTTTTTTTTTTCATTTTGTTTTATTTATTGATGGGAAATGGGCTTCCATAGTTACAGGATCTAAAATATGGCCATGCTTTAATTTGTATTTTATACATTTTAATAAATAGCAGCATGCTAGTAATATGCATGGTAATAAGCAACTAGTTCATAGTGATTAGATTCCTTAAACTCTTTTAAACTTTTGTTACAATGTTTTTCAGTAAAACTTTTGAATAGGGAACACTTATTTGCTATTTCCTTCGATAAATTCCTAATTTTTCACTTATTAATAGTAAGTAAGGTAGTTGTTACATTTAGGTATTGGGTAGGATTAGGGATGTAGAAGAAGGTCATGTAGAATAAGGCATTAATATGTACTTAATTACTACTAATAAATGGGTAATGTTCTAGTAATAATCCCAGAATGTTAAACCTCCTAAATATTGCCCCACTCCCTCTTTCAGTGGGATATCAATCAACGGAGGGGAGAAAATTATGTGAAGGCATGTTATGGGGTCTTTAAGCGTGTCAAATAATCGTTATGTTCGGAATAGCATACTAACATACTACTGTTTATACTACAATTTGTGCACCAGATTGTCTTACCAAATTGTCTTTATACACACAGTGCACCTTAACTGACCTTCCATTTTAGTTGTGATGAATTAAAGTAATATAAGATATTTTAAGACTTCTAAAAGCTGTCTCACAGTTCAAACCCATTTATTTATATTTTTAAATGTTTATCTCCAATGATGTTTATAAAAAGGAACTTGAATATGAATGGAATAAATGGAAATGAGTGCATTTTCTCAGCTTCTGACATCAGCACTATCCTCCTGTAGTTTTAGAAGTGTGAGCTATAGTATCACCTATTTAGATTTTAAAAATGATTTCAAATGTACATTATATCTGTGAAATTGAGGTTTGATCTTTCTACATGGAGGATAGTGGAGGAGTGGGTGTCTGCATGGGGGATTTTTGAGTTTACTTTTAAAAAACTAAATGTAAGATCTATTAATTGCAAAAGAATACGTGATCTTTCACTTTTCCATAAATGATAAATATTTGTTCAAGGAAAATTGTTTTTCATGACATTATGTACCAGTATGACAGGCCAGATTAATTAATTCCTTATTCTTGGCTTATATGGCATTATTGAATCCCTTTTGCTGTCTACTCTTTTCTTACATATATTTTTATTTCTTGTAAACACATCGATGTCATTTACTTGACTGCAAAGTATGACTAAATGGGTAAAACAAACACACAGTTGCTGCAGTTATAGTTGACTCCGATTTGTAAAACTGGACCTTTAAGAGTTTAATATTACTGCTCAGACAAGGTTTTCAGCTTATGGTAAGTCTATGTCTGAAAGCCAAAAATAAAACTCAATCTTCAGTTTTGGTCTGGGTTTCATCTTGAGTGGGGTTTCAAGTGAGTGTTTTGCAGTGCAGTGTGACATTTGGTTGACTTTTCCTTTACTCCGTGTTGAGTGATGCAGTGTTTAATTTGGGGCTGTTGTGACCATCTCAAGACAAGCCTAAGTGTGTTTGACACTTACTAAGAAAGTATTAGTTGAATGTGGCTTACAGGCGATGGTGCATGACAGCTCTAAGTTTTTACATGGGGATTCAGTGGTGTGATGCAAAGCCCCTTCACACTGCAACTGGAGCTTACAGCATGAAGTGCAGTTGGTCATCTTGCTCATTGTACTCATTAAGCGCTTTATTTGGTATCTTATACCTTCATACATCTTGTAAACATTCTGAAAGTGTCTCAGTATTTATTTATTCTTTTTTTTAGATCATGTGCAATTTTATATCAATGTAATTAACAGATAAAGTACACATGAATGTCATGCTTAAAGGAAACTTCTGGGTAATTTTCAAATGATTGTCTATAAGCACAGCATCTATGGCAGGCTGTGGAATTACAGAAATTAAGACTTGATTTGGAACGTATTGTAAATACACTTGCAATATACAACACTTACAATGAAGACTAGCAAACAAATGGCCAGCCATGTATAAAAGTATATACCTAGTTTCAGTATTATAGTGTTTACCATTAGGGTCTCATGAAATTCTTGTATTCTTGAACCCTCTTTCTGTACAAGCTGAGTTATGCACACTCTGTCCACAAATTATGCTGTTTAACTCTTAACTCCAAGTAGCCCCTACTCAAAATGGGACTTTAGGCAACTTCATAGCTCAAACAGTAACTAATGAGATATTCAAGTGCTTTTACAAGAAAAAAAAAGGCCAGGTTGATTACACATTCACAGTAAGTGTTTTACTGTTCCTTTTAAGTACGATCCTGCTCCTTTTTACCATCTGAGGATTAAATTGAAATTATTGTTTGTAAAATTAAACAGCATGTCACTGATTGTGTCCATAGGCAATCATTTAAAAGCAACCCAGAGTATTTTTATTATATTTGCCCTTGTACCACAAAAACAAGCCTTAAGTAGCACAGGTATATTTACTGACACTTATGACTGATTTTGTGGTCCAGGCTAACATGTTAAATAGACCCTAACACAAACCAATACAATACAAATAGATTCGCTAGACTCAGCAACATTTTATTTTTTTTGCCCTGAAACTTCTTTTGCAAGCCAACTCAGTCAAAACAAGGCAGTATCATCGCACCACTAAATTCATGTAAAGTTTGAAACATTTGGGGTGAAGAGACTTTAAACGCGTGTATGTAACGCATCGGATCCACAGGCTGAAGAGCACCCCACCTCTGTTTTTGTTTCCTTCTATATCCTCCTCTGAACCTACTTTAGTTTGCTGCCAGCGGATACTATCAAGCGCAAGACTGGCATTACTCACACGTGCACAATGCTATACTGGGTCCATTTGGAGAACTGATGACAGAGGACGACCTCATCCGCATCGAGAAGCAGATCGAGAACCTCCAGGTCATGCATAAAGTGACAGAGGTTGAGAAAGAACTGGAACAGCTGGAGCAAGAGCTGAAGCAACTCCTACCCGTGTCTGCAGCTTTGAACCAAGACCACTTCTCTGTCAACCCCAAACAGGTTCATGGGCAAGCAGAAGACTTGCCTGCCTGGTGCAGCAAGATCTCCACGCTGCTAAAAAGCATGGCCATTTTGCTCGCCACTTTGGGCGGAAAGGAGATTGATATTCTGGAAATGATCAATGAAGGATATACATACGAAGGTATGAAAGGTGAAAAAAGCCAGACAGGGATCTCTAACTCTGGAAACATTGGCCGATCGCAGTCATTCTCCACTCGAGAGGAGGTGGAGAAGGAGATTAAGCAGTGTGGCGTATCTGTAAAGAGCCTGAAAGCCAATTATGAAATTCACAGCCAGTCGAAGTACGAGGACGACAAAACAAATCGCATATACAAGCGGACGAGATCTTTGCCGGCGGTTAGTGAATGCAGCTACCCATCAGAGCCTATCTTGGAGGACGAGTTGCTGTTCTCTTTAAGTGAGAGCCTCTCACAAGCCGGAGATGGATCGCCGATAGATCAAGATTTGCCATTGGTGAATGAGGAACCTATAACACAGTCCCATGTACCTTTGACATACAATGGGCCTGGACCATCTGACTCAGAGCATCATGACAGTGCTATAAATTCACTAACCTCAGAGCACCCTATGAATCCACAAACCTCAGAGCATCTCACCCGCAGTCTAGAAGTGCAAACGGACCTGAGCTACGTCCAGGAGTGCATCGAGATGCGCAAGGAGAGGATTGTGTTTCTGTTCCTGGAGCACTGGAGGAAGTACACAATGACTGAAGCCTACAAGTGCTCAGGAAGAGGGAAAACACTGAGCGTGGAAGGGAACGACTCCCATTCCCTGTATTATCAAAACCTGCCAAAGCCCGACAGCCCCATGCAAACAGAGGATGACCAGCTACTGTACTTCATGAAACAGAGGCAGGTTGTGGGAAATCTTCTTGGCCACTGGAGGACCATAATGAGCCAGGTGCCCACGAGACAGATCCGCAGACTCAGTCGCGCTCAGATGATCTACTGGCCCGAGCACTTCCTTCCACACATCAATGGGTCTCCGGTTCAGTATGAGAGTCTTACTCTTGACCTTTTCATGCTAGGCTACTTTCAGCTACTGGAGATGAACATGTCGCGCACTGAACGCAAGTTTCGCCACTTGCTTTGCTACGAGATGTTCGACAGACTAGGCAGTCACCCATGGGAAGTAATCCGCCAGTTCCACCGAGAGGTCATGGAGAGCCTTGAGAGCGGGAAACGCGATTGGTCGGATGGCTTTGAAGATATCAAGGTGAAGTATTTCGGTGACTCTGTGGAGGGAGGCGGGCTGCTGGAAGCAGCTGAGCTCATTCTCCCTCCAGAGATTCTGCAGACATCCGTGAACATATCGCAAGATGCTACAGCTAATGCAAATCTGCCAAGTGTTTCAGCACTAGAAGTCTCTAATGAACACCCAGACGACTCTGCAACGGTCACCCAGCAGGGCACTTCTGAGAACTCAGCTGAGACTGTTATAAATAATATGGAAATTCAGAAGAGTACTGAAGTTCAGCTATCACATCCAACAGCTCAGTCAGAAAACACAGTGCTGCAAGCAACCTCAGCAGCAGAAAGCTGCCAGACACAAGCCCCATGCATTAACACTGTGAATGAACAGGGCCCAGCAAATATTAAAGAGGAGCCCAGTGAGGACTCCATCAAGCTTATCTATGAGCTTAAAGAATTTAGCAATGAGGAAATTATCCGATACATTGATCGAAGCTTCGCCTTCTGGAAAGAGAAAGAGGCTGAGATGTTTGACATCTGACTTGTCAGGTCGACTTATTTGAAGGATGAAACACAATTATCTGGAGATGCTTTATGAGGTTCAGCAAGCAGTTTAAGGCAGTTTACTGCCAGAAATGTCAGAAGAAGCAATCAAATGTTGAGCTGTAATGGTTTTGAAACTCAAGTTAATAGCATCATGCTGAATGAAATAGTTAATATAGATACAGCTTTAGAGATGCAAGTACACAGAGGCAAATACAAGCCTACAAACAGCTGATGCAAAAATGCATTTATTTTGTAAATTGCTATCATGCAGATAAAACAATAAACAGAAAGAAATCATAGCGCTACATCTCACAAGGTGAAGTGATGGAAAGGTTACAATCTTTCAAGCAGAATATATCAGAGCTTTCCACTGAGTGCTCAAGATTTAAACAGTCGATTTAGTGTGCTAAATCATTTGTCTTATATATAAATATATATCTTTTTAAAGTTCTATACATCATTTATCAATAAAGCACAAAATATATTTTATTGAAATCAAATTTAAAAGTATTCTGAGCATTTTTTAAACTTTTTGTTTATTAATGGATTTCTTGAGAATCATTTATTTACAGCCATTAATATTTTGTAACTTTATGCTATTGTTGTTTCTTGTTTATGACTTACAGCTGAGAGTATCAAAGACATAAATTACCACTAAAATATGTTTTACATCATCAGTTTTAAGTGGTTTATTCTGCATGTTGTATAATTATTTGAAAAGGATCAGGATTGTTGTTTAGGATTGTGCTCCCTCTTACTGTTCTTGCCGTGTTTTGAGTTATTTAAGAACACTGAGCATAAACAAAGCCTTTATTCATTCAACAATGACACATTTGTAGATGTGAATTCTTGACCTTTTGTTTATCTTTCAGTTTGATTGTCTTTTATTACCAATTGCTTTTGGCAACATTGTTTTTAAAAGGTTTTAAAAAGCAGATGGATTTCTACTTAAGAAGTTAACTGCAAAGTTTTTATTCAAAATAGGTTTTTTTACACCTAACATTGACGTTTATATTGTTCAGCTGTTGAAGTTTTGTTCTGTCTAGCCATGTTTGAAGTGTCAGTTTGATGGTTTGTTCATTTTTGAGAAATATTTACAAAATTAAATAAATCTAAAGTTTATGATTGGACACTTCATTCATCATTTCCTTTTTGATTTCCTATTACAATATGAATAAAACGAGTAAACACCCTTATACACGCAAATACTGTTTCCATTTAATAGCATTTCTTAGTACAGTAATTTATTGCTCTACAAATAATGAATGTTAGTTAGGTTCCATGAACCTAATTAGCTAAAGAGTTAAATAAGAATTAGAGAGTTAACTATGGCATCAAAGCTATTTTTGGAGTCAGGATCAAGCTGTGTTAAGCATTTAGCTACTATTTCCTTAAGAAGGCAGGAAAGTAATCTTAATTTCAGCTCCACAAGCATCGAAAGAATTTATAGTGGAGAAGTATGTAAATGCAGATACTAAATAAACATGTTAAAACTTTGTTTGTTGCACATGTATATTTTAAGTTAAAAGCAAATGTTTTAGATTACAGCTGTTTGATTTGATCAAACAAGTGGTAACACTTTATTTTAAGAAACAATTCCCACTATTAACTATTTTCTTATAACAATGCCTATTTCTAGCAAATTGGCAGTTTATTGTGTTTATGCCTTATTCTGCATGACCATATGTTAGTTCACTCAGTCCTACCCAAACTTTAACTTAACTACATTGTTAACAAGCTGCAAATTAAAAGTGTATTGAGGCAAAAGTTGTAGTGAATAGTTATACTAAATAGTGAGAATTCAACCCTAAAATAAAGCGTGACCCACAGTTAACTTCACAGATCTCAGATCATATTTTTACAAAAAAGTTGAAAGAAATGAAAAGAAATATGAAAGAAATATACTTTTCTGAACAAAGACAATTTAGCTTTTAAGCTTATATATATATTACCCTCACAATGTGTATTTATTTATTTATTTTGGGGGGAAATAAATATAATGCAATGGTGAATAATGGTACAAAAATAAGATGTACTTTCCAAATTTTCATTTTAGCTAAAATTTCAAATTTTATGAGATTTAGCAGAATATTTTTCTGTTTGCATAGATGCATCTCTCTTTTGGAGAATTCTCAATTAACTCAATTAATCTAAAACAATGGATTGTATTTTTTATAGATTGCGGAACAGCTCTTGATGACATAAAAACATAAAACATCATCAACTGATATAAAACATCAATTAAACTTTTATCCAGCTCTGTCACACTTGGTGGATTAAATCATAAACAACTTTCTAAATCACACTTAAAATTAACCGGTTAGCAAAGTCAATATACCAACAACAATGACTAAATCTAAAAACTAAATCTCAAGAAGGCTCCGCCCTTAGCCTGGTGCTAACCGATACTAAAGTTTGCATTCAAACTAGCATGATTTTCAGCAATGAGGCCACTGAGACCGATTCTTTTCATCCTTTGGAGGATGAAGATGATGCTTCACCCAGGGTTATTCTTCTGGCCATTAGAAAGATGGATTCTTCCATGAATGCCCGATTTAACAATTTGGAAGCTTCACTGTCTGTTGTACAGTTGACACTAACCGTCAACACATCCCGTATTGTTGGCCTGGAAGAGGCTAGCACTGACTATGAGTGTTGCATCTCTCACCTGAAGCAGCTTTGCTCCGGTCACAGGAGAAAACGTCTCTAAATGCAAAGGTAACAAATTTAGAGGCCAGATCTCGCAGGCAGCATATCAAGATATCCTGAGAACATCGAGAAGGGCAATCCTACAAGATTTGTTTCTGACCTTCTGCCCTCGCTACTTGGAAAATCTAACTTTCTGCATGATGTAAAGATTGATCAGCCCCATCGAAAGCATCAGGCCAAGAATTATGATTGCCACGATACATCACGACACTGTTAAGACTGAAATACTGCGCCTTTCCCATAACCAGAGCCACTCTGTTTGGACGGCAGTCGTATCAGTATCTTCCTGGACGAGGTGTCCATTCAACGGAAGCAGTTTGACACTGTACCGGAAAAATTAAGGGCCAAGGGAATAAAATAAAGACTTCTGTTCCCTCACGCATGAGAAGACGAAGAAAATATTTTCGTCCCCACAGGATGCGAAACTTACAATAACAGTCTGTCCTCATGATGGAAGGTGAACTGTTTTCGGGTCCATTGTGGTAAATAAGCTTTTAGCTGTTGGTGACCTGTAAATTTCATGGACTGCTGAGTGTGACTTTATTTTATTTTATTATCATTACTATTTTCTCTAGCCCGGACAGATTAGTCGTTAATCCGTTACTGTACTATTAATGCTTAAAAGACTGCCAGGCCAAAAGCGCTATACGATGTTAATGTAACTTATGTGGGTCTGTATAATGTGTATGGGAACGTTTGGCACTAATACGCATGCGAAGTATACCTGAGCACAATGTGTGGAGACGGAGTGGTGTGTTGTTTCGATGAACCGTTAACCCGTCACCGATCGATTTTTTTTCCTCTCTCTTTTGAGTTTAATTAAGGTTTTTTTTCTCTTTCCTTGTGTTCAGTTCGGCGATCCCACATTTAAATGGGGTACTTTGGGGGATTTTCGCTTACGTTCAAGAAGCGAGATTACTGGGGTAGCATTGTGCCAGCGTTTTTTTTTTTTTTTTTTTTTATATTTCTGTGTTGTTCATTTTGTTTACTCAGCAATATTCATACTAAACAAGTCGCTCAGTTTACCCTATGATTTATCTTTTACTATACTTTAACTTTGATTAGAATGTTTAAAGGTTCTTTTGAAAACAAAAAATTACTCGAAACCCTATTTTCCCTATATTTATTCCTGGTAGATTGTTTTTTCATTATGTACACATCCTTATTAATGTTGTGTACAGAAGCAAAGGCAAACATGATAAAATAGCCATTCTTGCCCTGGATGCTCATAAGGCATTTGACAGGGTGGAATGGTCTTATATAGAAGAACTATAGAAGAATTTGGTCTGGGACAGAATTTTTCTGTGTGTGTTAAGATGTTGTACCTTCGCCCCTCTGCCTCAGTTCTTACGAACAATAATAGATCCTCTCCTTTTCCTCTTTACCATGGTACCCGCCAGGGTTGTCCACTGAGACTTTTACTTATTGCTAAAGGTTCCATAGTGATAGCAAAAAGTAAAAGAAATCACTCACTAACATATTTCCTGTTATAATGGGAGATGTAGATGTAAACATCAGATTTCTCTATATGCGGACAGTGTTCTTCATTTTCTTTCAGAGCCAGAAAGATCCTTGTCTTTTTTGTTTGATCCTATTTTGGTGCCATTTCTGGATACACAGTTAACGGGCAATAAAGCGAATTTATGCCATTGTATGATAATATAATTTTATTAATAGTCTCCCTTTTCAAACTGTAAGCGAATTTAAATATCTTGGTATCACTGTTCCCAGACAATATAGAAGTTTGTACAAAACAAATTGTACTCCCGTTAACAATGATTGGTCATGTTAACACAATAAAAATGGTTACTTTACCTAGATTTCTTTATTTGTTTCAAAATGTTCCTATATTTTTCACTCAGTCATTCTTTACTGTGATTATGCCGTTTATCTAGGGATATAGAGCTCATCGTATATCTGAAGCGCACATCACGGCAATTCGTACATATTTTACGAGGTGGCTAATTCGTACGAATTTGTACGACCTCACTCGTACGAATTCATATGATTTATTTTAAATCGTACATATTTTACGAGATGGCAAGTCGTATGAATTTGTACGAATGACCTAAACACAACCCCGCCCCGAAACCTACCCATCACGTGGTTTTAGACAAATCGTACGAAATCGTACGAGTGAGGTCGTACAAATTAGTACCAATTGGCACAAATTTTGCACCTCGTACGAATATGTACGAATTGCTCGTGAGACTGTTTTGGACATAGACATTTCAAGAGTTTACGCTTTCCTTGTAATAATAATAATAATAAAGCAAATTTGGCAGAAATATCCTAATTTGTGTTCTGAAAATGAACAAAGGTCTTTGGAATGACATGAGGGTGAGTAATTAATGACTGAATTTTTGGGTAAACTAACCCTATAATCTATTATTCTTAATATAATATAATAATATGAAATATATATATATATTTTTTACTGCAGTTTATTTAGTGGATGTTTTCATACCAAACATAATGAAAGGGTAGTCAATTGCACACAGTGAATTATTGAATTTTTGAAACATTTTAAAGCATTTTTCCTAAATGTGTGTCAAAATAAGATTTGTCACCAAAAATCATTCCATTTGCTGAAACACAGAGAAAGTTGTGGCCAAATTAAGACTCAAAATCACCCCGTAGTGAATGAAAACAGTACATAAGGGTTAACCCAAAACCGTTACAGATTGCAGCTTTTACTTCACGAACTGACTTATTGCAAAGGTGGCATCACTTTAGAAATAGTGCTTGATTATGGAAATGTGTCTGACTGAAACACTTTAATTAAGAAACCCTGAATTAATTAAAAGGTGTCTTTTTGTCCGCATATGCAATGAATTGTATATTTTCTTTTTTTTTTTTCTCACAATTCAAGCACTGACTATATTTAGTAATTCCATCTATTTTTCCCCAGGTGTGCTGGTGTTAAATGGAAAGAAAACAAACACAGATTATGTCTAGTGAGTCAGTCTGAAATTCAGGAGCTCTTTTCCTCGACACTGTCTGACAGCAGTTGTGGGTGTATGTGATAGAAGACAAGAGATATTGCCATGAAGCAGCATCGGTGTTTAGATGATTCACTAGCTGTAAGATGACCCCGAGGGCTTCTGTAAAGCAGCAGGTCAAACTCACAGCTCCAAAATCACTAGCTCAAAATTCAATGTGTGCCCAGATATGTCTAAGATATTTAGCATGGAGTGGCTTGAAGGCACACATGCACAAAGAACACACGCATTTTAAAATCAACATGAAATCTAATCTGATATTGTTTACATGATGTTGTTTACACTCTTTAGATAAAATGTCTGGAAAGATACCTGTTTACATTCATTCAAGTTGTTCTTCAGTTTGTTCAAAGTCTTCAATTACTCCATTGACTCCCAACAACTGTCCCCATTCTATTAAGCAACACCTCTCAAGACCCAATCAACTCCCAGTGGAGAAAATCAAGGCCAACGCTATTTTTTATCTTCCTCATTGATTATCTTGCTTCACTAGGAAATAAATCTTGTTTACAAAATTAAAATGGGTTAAGAACTGCATTTTGGAGGTCTACTTTGAAATGTTTGATCTAATCTGCAGTGAATTTGTGTTTTAATTACAGAAAAGTCTTCTAAAATGTGCTGAAGCAAATGTTTAGAGTTTGTTTCACACAAAAAACCCAACAGCAGACTCCTTGAGAAGTATGTGTGTGAAAGAACACAGCTCCTGTTCCCATTAGACCGTCATTTAGCATTATAAATACACAACAGTGCATGGAGAAAAACATGGATGCCGGTGAAACTAGGGCACATCCTGTGAATAAGAGGACTGGGGATCATTGTATCACTATCTATATTCTTTCTATGCATAGTGCAGTATCATATTTCAGTATCAATTCATTTAATCTGTTTTAATAAAAGCAATAACGTTATGCAAAAACAATAATAATGTTTTATTGATTTTGCAGCGCTCATTTTTTTTTTTATTTGACCCAGAAATAGTGCAGAACTCTGTTTCTAATTAATTTTACATCTTGACTCTTCTACTTTTTTAAAACATTTCTTTTGGTTCTAGTTCAAAACCTCAAAAAAGAGATCTGCGACTAGTTTTATGTGTTTTTCAGACATTTGAACCTCGCTGTATATAAGAGACAATGGAAAAAGACTTCACTTATATAGAAGAAGATATAGGCTTTTAATAGAATTTGTGTTTTCATCTCCTGCTGTGCCACAACTGTCAAAGGCCACAGTCTTTGAAACCTGCATTGACTGTCTTAAGGAAGAAGTTGTGTTTTTTTTTATCTTAGAGCAGTGCAGATATCTGCCGGAGTATGATGGAGCACAGGGACGATTCGAGCTGAAATGTAAAGCCCTTCCTAGAGGATGCTATGTCAAAGCCCTGCAATCCGCAGATTTATATGCCACTGGCAACCAAACACCAAATAAAACACACGGGAGTCTCGGCTTACAGGGTTGTGGAACATTTAGAATAGAATTGAGCTAAAGCGAACAAGATGCAGAATTGCTACTTACTGTAAATATGAATGAGGAGAAACACACCATAAGATATGTTGAAATACCTAATTCGGGTCCTATGTTGATTGTTTTGTAGTAATACAAAATAGTTCTTTAAAATACATTAATAAAATAAATGTACTGCTAAGATCTGTGTACATTCTGCCAACAAAACACAACTTTGTATTACATTTCATGCCAATTATGATTGCACGGTAGATGATCAATTAATGGTTTCTTGTATGTTCAACCTCAAAACTATTTTACCATAGTGTATGTTTTGTAAATTGATCCTTTTTCATGTAATAATCAGCTTTGTATGCATTGCATTTCCAATGTAGTAAACTTGCTCGGTAGCCCACCTGGTACAGCATTGCATACAGAGTGTTCGAGTAAGAATTCTGTGTCACACGGTGTGGTAAAAGAGATCAAAGCCTTGTAAAGATGTATCTATTGTTTTATTCTAAGAAAATGAAGACATAGTTTGAATATTCAATGTCCTCATGACCAATGATTTCATTGATTGATTGGACGTGGAATAGTAAGAAGAATTCTTTTGTGGTCAGACCCTGGACCACAAAAATGTCAATTTTTTTCAAAAATCTAAATGCTGTTTGTTTGCTAGGATAGGGCAATCTGAAGGTGCAAAAAAACTAAATACTCTAAAAACTATATTACCTTTTAAAGTAGACCAAGTTTTTAGTGATACATATTGTTAATCAAAACTTAAGCATTGATGTAATATATTAATGATTTTTTGGCAAAAAAGTAAAAATATAATAATAATAATAATAATAATAATAATATTGTTTTACCGTTTTGACCCATACAATGTATTTTTGTCTATTTCTACAAATATACCCCAGCGAATTAAGACACGTTTAATGGTCCAGGGTCACAATTTCAAACTATATCGCAGGTGGCTATTTTAAAGATGGATTCAATTGTGAGAGTTACATATCTTTTTTAGCTTGAACAGCAATGGCTGAGATTGTGTCCAGCGAAGGGACATATTCCGAGGTCCATGAATCTATGAGGTATTGAAACCCAGTTTTGGCGCTAATGGCATACTTGGCATCCTGTATTCACTGCTTAACTAACACACATCTGCTATTTAAAACAGACAAAGTGCTCCCTGCATCAACCCACACACAAGCTTTCATTAAAAATGTATAATAACAAACCTCTCCTAGAATAGCCATTAGTATCCATTAGAGGCATAATCCCAGAACATATGCTGCATGGTATTACTCAAGATAGAACACGGCCAGAGTGAGGGTGTAAAAGCTGGAGGATCTCTTTTATGGAAGAGGATTAGTGAATCGGCAGGTTTTCTCTCAGGAACCAACAGAGAACAGCCACTGAGATAACATGTATATTACTGGAGCTTAGGGCTATCAGTGATCAGTGTTATAGAGTAACAGAACGCTCTTATGGTGTCAGGGGCACAATAAACAGCATTTATTCCAAATAGAAATATCTTGTAACAATATGCGCTACTGTTCAAAGGCACATGATCAGTAATTTATTTATTTATTATTGTCAATTGTTTTATTTTTGCCTCGTCAGCCTTGAGAGAAATATACAATACGTCCAGAGTTCGAATCCCAGCTCGAAGACCTTTAACGTCTTTTTAGCTTTCAACTCTAAACTATTCTATCACAATTAAAACAAATAGACAATAGGCTTTTGTGTTTGTATTAATTAATTTATTTATTTGTTTGATTGTTCATTTATGTATTTATTTTATTTTTTTATAAATTATACTTTTGTTCAGCAAAAACGTGTTCAATTGATAAAACATTGTAATAAATAATGATATTCTTAGAATATACTCTGTTTATATATATATATATATAATTTTATTTTCATTTATTTATTATTTATTATTTTTCTTTAGAACAGATTTCTAAATGAGTAATGGAGCAATGGCTGATGACAATTCTGCTTCATATCACATGATTAAATAACATCTTAAAGTATATTACAATAGAAACTGTTATTTTGATATATGATAATATTTAACAATATTATCGTTTTTTGTTTTGTTTTTATTTAATGATGAACATTAGATGTTGCTTTAAAAATTAAAAAAAAAAAATCTTACTCATCCCAAAACATTTTACAATGGCCCATAATGTCCTTAAAAACACATTTAACTTTTCACAGACAGACAGACAGATAGACAGATTGCAATACCTGTGATATTTGAACTTGGACACTGATTACATTTTAAGTAACCCAAAGGTAATTAGTTTGACATAATTAGTGATTTGTAACTGTAATTCATTTTAATGTAACCCTCACATCTATGTCAGCCCTGGACTCCCCAAACACAGTGACGTCCATCTCTGGCTGATCAGCAGGCAGTGTTTAATGAGCGAGAGCCAGATGCTTTCTCAAGGCTTCAGCCTGGGAGTGGTTAATTAATCAGATTGTGTTCTCTCCCTCTCACTTTCCCTCTTTCCCTCTTTTTCTCTCCTCTCTTTCCTCAATACGACCTCTCCCACAACATTACAAAACACTAATCCATCATCTTCAGCTTTTTACTGGGGTTTGCTGAACACACCATGAAGCAGTTTTCCAATTTTCCAGCAACCGAGTGGAGCTCTTAAGATGGCTATTTGCCACATTTGGGTACACCATTTCCTGTTGGGCACAGCGGTGTTGAAACTAGAAAGAAACTGAATATTAAACATATTGGCTCTGTTCCAAAACCTCTGCAGTGAACCCATGTAGGCAGAATTTTAAAGCACTATAGGTGCGCTCCCAACATGAAAGCTTTCACAAAAGGTAGACAGCATAATAATGCTGCCTTCTGAGATGCCTTCTTTTTTCCATTAAATAAAGTCTTCAGAGAGAATATGATCCCAGCCAGGCCACACAGAATCAGTGCTGCGAAATCTTTATATTTGAACCACCCTTCTTTCGTAAACTTTCACAAATACCCTTAATCAGTGAGTAAACCAACACAGAATGGTGTTTTTGAGATGAATCTTCCTCATAGACAGGTTCTTATTGGGATTTGCAGTCAACTAGACCTCTTAGCCTCTGGCGTGATCTATTTTCATACGCAGAAAAAGTGATGACTGATGACAAATGAGATCTTCTGCAGCCAGGGATGCTATTCTCAGAACACTGACCTATGGATAATCAAACCTGTTAAAGGCCAGAGCTAAACCCTTCATTACCTCCATTAACAATCCCATAAAATGACGCTCTCTAAATGCCACCGGATAAATTAGACATGCATACGGTCAGCACAGGTAGACGTACAGAGCCGTCGGTTATTAATGTACCTTCAGTTCGGATGCTGAACGGAGAATCGCCCAGTCGCTTGGCCGAGAACTGCCCCCCCAGAGAGGTCATTAAGAAGCACAGACTGAAGAAACCGATCCCAGCCACAAATATCCTGCAACAGACAGACAGATAGATGTATGAATGCATTGGAGTGGAACAGGGAAAAAAAAACAGACAATGATGAGAAACCACCACGAGAAGAAGGATAACTTTTAGAAGAAGTGTTTTATCCTTTGGAGAAAAAATTAAAGCTTTGTCATTGTTTTCTCACTTTGGTTTTTTTTTTAGTAAAGTGTAGTACAAAGCAACCATGTCTACAAAGCTAAAATGTAAATATGTATGTATATAAACCCTAAAAGTGGTCCCTTTACTGCAAATGTGTCATCACACAACATGTCTGTATAGCAAACAGAGTGAAACATTATTAAATCAACTAACTGACTAATAGAGTGCTCAAATGAAGACCCCTGGAAGTTAGCTTGTACAGTATATTTATTTTATATTCAAGCATTTTCTTCCAGAATCAGGAGAGAAATATGCAAAGATCAGTCAAAAGTAGTCTTTACTTTACTAAAAGTAGTCTTGTAAAAAGTTTTAATTAAAAAAAAAAAAAAAACATGGTGGATTTGCTTCCTACAAACACACAACCTTTCACTTTATTCTGACGGCACCCAATGACTGGTGACCCAACCATTGGTGACCAAGTGATGTAATGCTGCGTATCTCCAAACCTGGAAACAAACTCTTTTACATCATGTTTTTATTTTTTTTTTTTTTTTTTTTTTTTGCCCAAACTACATTTTTATGCTTGCAACCACTGGAAGGAAGGAAAAGGAAAAGAAAGAAAGAAAGAGAACATATTTTTTCCTGAATGTTTGAGTTTGAAAAATTTGAAAGAACATCATAAATGCAATGTAACTGTAAAACATGGACTGATGAGTTTAATTTCACTGTTTGCATGATCCTTCCTAATAACCTCTTCCATGTAGACACTTTAGGCACAACTGGCTTTTTTAAGACAAGTAAACCTTTTTTTGACTTCTTTTTTTTTAAATAATGATGTATTTTGTGTTTGTGCTAACCACAGACCATTGACCTGAAATGTTGCTTTGTTTCCAGGTTTTGCTACAAAAATGCATCATCCTTGCAGAGCACTGCAGCCTACCTAGTCTGCTGACACAAGAGTTGTGTTTGTTTTGAGTAATAATGAAGTAATTGTTGACCTGTTCCTCAGACAAAGCTATAATATGACTTTTAAAGAGTTTAAAGGAGTTATGTGAACTAGCCTGATATGGTGTTTTTGTACTTTTGGAGCATCCCAGACATAGACACTGCCACTGTACTGAAAATAACAGCAATTCCCATACTTTTTTTTTTTTTTTTTGGAATGGCATGTGGTGACAGAATATCATAACAACTGCAGAATTTTTATTTTTGGGTGAACTCACTGACTTCTCAGACTACATAAAACAAGAGTTGTTTGAATTCATCCTAAGGAAAATTCACACGTGCATTACAGATATTTAAACAAAGAAGGTGAAATTCAAAGCATTATGCCTGGTCTCAAACTGTAATGAAAATACAAGGTCACTTGTGTTGACTTTATGCTTTTAAGAAGTGTGATTTTCATTGCTATATGCAATTCATAACACCATAAACTAAGAATAAGCCACATCTTTTGTCAGGGTTGACCTATACAGTGCTGTACCCTGCAGGTTAAAGCCTTGGATGGGTAAACAAAATCTTTTAGGTTTAAAGGAGATTTACACAGTTGCCATTTTTGTAAACCTGCAATTTATGAACTATTTGAGATCTTCTTTTCTCTCTCTCTCTACCTTCTTTCTTTCTCTCTCTTTACTATAAATGATATATAGAAGGAAACAGAGATACTATGCCAGACCAGACATTTAAAAAAAACAACCCAAAGCATATCATTTGTATTATGATTAGCTGTTTACATTTTAGTTTGAAGAAGAGAATATTGAAATATTGGAGTAGATCACGTTTGAGAAGTTTGTAGCAGGAAAACTCCCCATACAGTCTTCTTATTGCTGTTCCTTGAAGACATCCTTCTCTAAAAAGTGACATGGTGTTTGGTGTTAATTCCCTAACTAAGAAAAAAAAAAGCTTGCTTAAACTACAATACAAGCTTGTTTTATGTATTTATTCATGTTAATAGCTGCGCTCAGATAGCCTGCTGCAGAACAGAATGACCCATATCTTCGCACAGCTGGATTCCCGCCACTGTGAGAAACAGCGCGAAAGCTCATCAACGAGACTCAGCTGCACCATCCTCACATCCTTGCCTGAAAGTCTCCTGACACCATTAATGAAACCCTCTCAAGAACCGAAAATAGTACCACCTCCACCACAATGTTATTTACAGTAATCCGTTACATCTCATTCTTTGTAGATACACTTTTATGTTTGTTTTTATTGGCGAGCTGTTCTTTACAAAAATTACCATGGCATTTTTTTTTACTTTAAAATAAAAATAAATAACCAAATATTACCAAATACTATTATAGGCAACTTCACACTCAAAAATAAACAACATTATTATAAGGCCGTACCGCTGTTTGGAGATCTCACATTTATTTAATACCATTTTACATTTCAAATACTGTAAACATGGCATTTTATATGAAGGTGCGTTTTTGTAAGGACTTAACGGTTAACCACAGACACTATCAGTCACAAAACGCTACCAATCAAGGTTTCTGAATGGGGCACTTCCAGTGTCTTAAATAATTTGAACATAAAAAAAAGTCTTACAGTAGATTATGCCAAGTCTTACCTGAACGGTTTGAACGTCAGTAGGCATCTTCTCGTCATAGTTATGCACTCGCTATTTACAGCAATCATTTTTCGCGCCGACTGTTTAACAACACACGACACATAAAACGCATAATTAACTTTAGTTATTTGTGTTTCTTAAAATGCCGGTTTAAAGTAACAGCCCTAATTCTAAGTGCAAGCTCTTTGATGAAGTTGCGAGAAGAAAGACATCCGAAGATCGAAACAATCAGCAGCTCATTCAGCTGGTGATGCCGAACTCCTATTCATGATAGTTTCTAAATAGCGTCGGGAGTAATCCAATGTAGGTCCGTCTCCGTGCATTTAGTGAAGTATCAATGAAGCTCGTGAGGGGAATGAACGCGTCAGAAGTCCCTGAGCGGCGCGCGACGACACTGGATCAATTCAGCGGCACGACTGGCTTTTTCTCTGGTGGGAGCCATCACTTTCACCTTCTTTGAGAATAATGTCGTCTCTGTGGCTCAATATGGACATGAACGCCGTTCAGCGGCTTCGGGGGAAACGTCCAAAAAGCTTAAACCGCTCCTCTGTAGTTTCAGAACCATGGACAGCTCCCAGTGCACGCGCTATAAGGCATCAAGAGCGCCATCCGATGGATTTCTACCAGCTTACTCGGATTATCCGATCTGAGATATGACGAATTGGGTCTTTCTGTGTGCAGCCCGTTTTTGTGTAAGTGCTTTTAGTAGAACACAAGTCCACTGATTGGATATGCAAGTTACATAAAAAAGAGAACATTTCACAAATATACGGCATCAAGTCTTCTAGTTGACACCAGTTTAAAGGGTGAAATGGTTTGCAGATGTACTCTGATAAAATTTAGTATGCAGTGAAAAAAAAAAAAAAAAAATTATAGTCCAAATACATCCCTAATATTACCCCAACATATCTGCCACACTTTACTGCACAACTGCCATGTTAAGGAATGCTTAATTTCATAGTTCGTAGCAAAACTTCTGACAAACCTGAAACATACACTGGTGATTCCCTTTAGCAGGTATTTGTTTTGAATATGATTCTTTTTGAATAAATACATTACGCTCTCCTCTACTGCCTTTAGTGCATGCTGATAAACACATTGCTTATGCTACCATTGTGTCTAGAGAGGACGTTTCATTACATTATTAACAATAATGAGAATCTAATGAGGATCATTATTCATAATAATGAGAATTATGAACAAACTCAAAGGAAGTCAAGCATTCTCGAACTTTACGTGTCTCTGGCCCAGCTGATGGTTTCTGCTGGTTTCATTCCCATCATTTCTGAACCCTGAGAACCCAGAGGACTATTAGCAGTGCTGCCCACACCTCTGGATGACACACTTCATATCCAGCAGTGAGTCTGACAGATCGGCCATTAATGAAAGCCTCTCTCTGTACAGTTTAAGATGCTGAGGATCTGCTTTTAAAAAAAAAGAAAAAGAAAATCAATAGTTCTCTATTTCCTAGACCCACAGTTTCGGAGTACAGCAATACAGCTACAAAAAACAGGACAGCAGTACAAAACCTTCAGGTGCTGCGGAATCCATATTGTTTCAGGGCTACTTCGAGATGCAGACACTGAACAACAAGAAGATGATTGTCTTGTCCAACAAAACAGACATACAGCGTGCATTGATTGATGCTATTAAGTGCTGCTCATTTCTCTATATAATTTTCTCTTTGAAACACCACTGCAGATGGGAGAAAAATAAGGAATATGAGGTTTTCTTCAGTCTGCAGGGTACAAAATGTCTAGACTTGATAACCTGCAGCCTGCCTTTGGAACACAAACCCCCAATAACGACAGACCCGAATAGCTGCGGTTAATGAAGCTTTTGTACTAGAGACATAATTGCAAGCAACATACATCACAAATAGTTCATTATATTGTGGAAGGCAAAGAGTGAAACTGACATGTTTTTCTCGGTCTGCTGTGTTTGACGTCATTAGTGAAGAGCTTGATGTTCTTGTGGTGTCATCAAACAATCAGCATTTTCATTTTCCTCCAGGCACAGAGGTGATTAGTCACATGACATTTATGGCTCAGGCAAAACTAAGCGCTTATGAGCAGAGTTGAGGGCAGCGTATTACAAGGGATGCAAGTTACATAATCAGATTTTTTTTTTCTCAAGTAAACCAGTAAAGTTAAATGCAAAGATGTTGTGTGCGCTGCGTAAAATTGATGCTTACTGTAGTTCTAGATTAAAGGTTATTTACAGTAATCTTGAACTACAGTAAGAACTACAGTAAAAATAACTGTCATGTTCACATGACAAAAACGGATCCGATATTGTTCAAAAGGAGTAAAAACATTGACGTGCAAACTTATAAACCCGAATTAAATATATAAATAACAATATGTTATGTATTCAATCCCATTTTATTAACTAATGTCTTTGCAGCTCGATTCTCCAATTCAGCCTAATAAGTCAAATAACTTTAGATAAGCATAATCTTTTTTATATTGCTGAAGAATGTGGAACTCCTGCATCTTATTTTTTATTCATTATTTTTTTTTCACACAGCTGCAAGGTTTGTTAGAGCTGCACCTTCTGCTGTACAAATGTGAATTTGCATTTATTTACTGTATATTATATTAATTGCACTTTTTGTGTGAAAGGGATTTTACATTTGTCAATATATATATATATATATATATATAAACTTTCACCTCCAAATAAGAAGTAAATAACTAAGTAACCCAGTTAGTTACATTTCTTAGGGAATAACAAAATATTGTAGTGCATTACTTATAAAAGTAACTTTTCCCAACACTGCTTGTGTGCAAAGATAGCAGCTTTCAATTTACATTATTCTAAGTGGTCTTGTGCCAGCCCAGCAACTGCCATTAAATTGAATGGGAATGCTAATTTAGCCAGGTATTATAGAATTCCTTAAGTAAATCAGAACTTTTTTTTTTTTACGTCCTGCACGATTTGAAAAGCGATACTTTTACACATATACAGCTTCATGTATATGATATATATACATATATATTTTCTCAGTAGGTTTACCCGCTTACTCACTTGATACGGCGTTGCCCCGGTTTGAATGTTGTGGAAAACGGTTTGACCAAACAGATCAAATCAAGTAAGGAAGTTAAAATACCATGGCTGCATCAGACTTTTGCGTATCGGGTAGTTTTAGGTTTGGTGTTGGGTATATTTTCAACATGATAGAGCATTAATCTTTAGCAGCACTCACTGGATATTTGAATTCTGAATGGCTGCAAAACGTACCTCAAGCACCATTATAAAAACACTGCAAATCCAACCTGATCTCACGGCAATTCGTACATATTTTACAAGGTGGCTAATTCATACGAATTTGTACGACCTCAATCGTACGAATTCATATGATTTATTCTAAATCGTACGTATTTTACAAGATGCCAATTAATATGAATTTGTACGAATGACCTAAATGTAACCCCGCCCCTAAACCTACCCATCACGTGGTTTTAGACAAATCGTACAAAATCGTACGAGTGAGGTTGTACGAAT
>JAUCMT010000154.1:20894623-20909001 GCA_032357475.1 Enteromius thamalakanensis | reverse complement strand
ATTATGTTATCTTTGACTAATAGTGAAATGTGTTTGATGATCAGAAACATTTAAGTGTGACAAACATGCAAAAGAATTCTAACTTTCTCTCACAAGTTAACTGATCACTCATCAATAGGATCACTAATAAATTCCATAAAGAATTGATACTTGTGATCCCTTCAAAATGTACAAAACAAAAATATTGTCTTACCTCAATTTTTCTCATGACAAGCAAACCATCAACCACTTTTCCTGTAAGAAAGACCCAGAGCAGTTAATGACGTGACTTCAGCACAAGTTCTCTCAGGATAGAATCAATTCAGGATTTGTCTGACTCACCAAATACCACATGCTTCCCATCCAACCAGTCGCACTTTGTACAGGTGATAAAAAACTGACAGCCGTTTGTTCCCGGTCCACTGTTTGCCTGCCGGGGAAGAATACTTCAAATTACTGATTGGAAAAAAACAATCTGATGGCTAGACAGAGTGCGGTTATCCTATTTCAATATATCATCCTTTGATAAATAATGTATTCAAAATGTCCACCACAGAAGAAAATGACTTTGCATGATGGTGGTGACATGATTGTGTTATAAACCATTTTTAGTTGTAAGGGAACTGTCAGTAACAGTTGATAATTATTGTGTACATGAGTCAAATTGTAATATTTCTTATTTGAAAGAAAATTAAATGTAAACTAGATCAAAAAACTGTTTTTCTATGGTGTGTGGAAATATAGAAATATAATATTTTTTGTGGAGTAAAGTAAACCCCACATATTTTAAACACATTGTTCATCTAACATCCTTGATATGTTGCTATAAAGCATACTGTAAATCTTCATCAGTGTGTATAGAAGCTTCACCATTGACAAGAGTCCTGGGCCAGAGTGTTTCATTCTAAAGTTCTCATCTGCAAATGGTCCCCTGTAGATGCTGCAGATACCAGTGCCATCCCCCTGATGGACAAGAAAATAGTGTTAAAAGTCAGAAAATCTGAACCACCTAAACTGTAAGACATGTAGTTTAGCTCATACGTGAAACCAAAACTACTAATCAAAGCAAACTGAAAATGTAGCTGGGAATAGCTGTATATATGTGTGTGTACAGTAGGGCCCTATGGCCACCATTCAGAAAAGCACACACGCACACACACAAAAGATGGAATTCTACATTTCTACAATGTTTTTTTTGATTTTTATCATTTAACACTACTAGTTCCATGGATCAGTTAATTAAAGTTTGCTATCATAAAGACTATAACCTAAGTACTTTCAAACCAGACATAACTCTCTACCATATTTGTAATTAAGCATTTTTTGTGTAGTCCAATGATACAAGTTTTTTTTCCTTATGACACGCGCACACACATATACACTACCGCTCCAAGGTTTTAGAACAGTAAGATATTTAAGGGTTTTAAAGATGTTCTTCTGCTCATCAAGGCTGCATTTATTAGATTAAAAATCTAGGAAAAAATATAATATAAATTGTAAAATATTTATTTAAATTTAAAATAACTGTTTTGTGTGGGAATATATTTTAAAATGCAATTTATTCCTGTGATACAAAGCATCATTACTCCAGTCTTCAGGGTCACATGATCCTTTCAGAAATAATTCTAATATGCTGATGCTTTATTATCAGTGTTATAAACAGTTGAGCTGCTTAAGAGTTTTTTAGGATTCATTAAATATCTTACTGTTCTAAAACTTTTAAATGGTAGTGTATATATATATATATATATATATATATATATATATATATATAAAAAATGGCAGATCTAAATGAAACATTCCTATATATAAAATATTATTATAATTCAAAGTTGTAAAATTAAATTAACATTTTGGTTACACAATATTCATAGAATTCTTAAAGAAAAATCTGAAATAAAAACATTTTAATTATGATGCTGTCAGTAGTGTAGGAACAGACACAAGGGAACGGTGGACCAATGGCAGAAATAAGTCAAATTAATTGATTATCTGCATTTTCTCACTACTAAGCATAATCATCAGTGCACCCACAATAAATATATGGTGTTTGAGCTGTAGGTCACCATTTTCAAGGTTTAATTGAAAAATATAGCTACATGATACTTCAAGGCCTCTTGGTGGAGCTCTCTGCACATTTGGACTTGATGTTGTATATGTTGTGTGTTAATGTGTGTGTGGACAAGGACTGTGCCTGCACTGCACAGTTTGCATGTCTCCCTAATCAAACCTGATCCAACTTCATTAGTGGAGACTCCAAGAACACAGACGTTTGTTAAGTATCGTAGGCATCCAAAATATGCACTTTTGAGGGCTTTAAGAACAGAAATGGGAACTACTCATCTACTAAATACCAATCTGTGTTCACTGTCTGATTCATAAAACATTTGTAAATATCAGCATTCTGGGGAAACTACAGTGGATGTATACACTCAATGCCTCTTTCTTGTTTGATAAAAGCGAAAGGTAAAATACAAAGAACTACCCTCTAGTTCTCTGTATATACCCTATATGTAACATGTCATTTGCTGTTTTTTTGTAATAATTTGTGAAATGTACTATCAGTGTCTTTGATGTCAATCAAATGCTATCAATGTTTCAAAGTAAATTTTACACCAGTGTGTAAAATTACGGTGGTACATGCACTTTTTCAAGCCGTTTGGACTGAAGTGTGTTGGGAGTGTGTGTGCACAACCACCCTACAATGATAAAGATCCACCAGTAGTTTTATTAAATTAAAAGTTGCCCCTTCTCAAATCAAGCCATTCTTAAATGCATGTCGGTGTGGCGTCACACAGACAGAGGCCACTCCCACAATAGCTCAGTGTTAATCTATATAGACTTTGTGTTCGTGTTTTTTCAGTATTTGCATTTGTCCTCCTAGTCGTTTACTGGTGTCTGATAAGCAGAAATGTTACACTTTTATCCACCAAATGAGAACCACCATATAAGAAAAAATTGTCAAAAATAACCACAAACTCTTTAGCAGCTAGAAACCTATTACAGGCAATAATGGGACCAAAACTCCAGAAACTCATAACCTCGATAACCAGACGTCTTCAAACTGTTTTAAAAAGAAAAAGAGATGCTAAACCATGGAAAACACTCCCCCTTCCCAACTATTTTGAGACCTGTAACAGACATCAAAATTGAAACGAGCTCATTTTGTGCATGAAATTGTAAAATATCGATTGTGTTCTATCGTGGGTAAAATATTGGCTCATGTGATTTGAAATGCTTTTCATTTTATTTAAATTTAAAAATTCCCAGCATTTCTGGAATACACGTTGTATTTCAACATTTAAAAATGTCCAATTTCATAAACAATTTGAAGCTTCAAGACTGGATAAGGCCCTGCACTAAACTCATTTCTAAAAGCGAAAAACTTTTAGAGGGAGAATTACAACTATACATTAATCAAACTAAAAAAGCTAATGACTCCAAATAAAAAAGGCACATTCTTGTGTGCCCTTTTAATAAGGGCACATCTATGCTTAAAAAAGATGCATATTATGCACAAGTAGGGATTTACTCACACTAAGCAGTCTGAACTTTGCCCGAGTGCGTTTGACCACCAAAACGCGGTTCGTTTGACAAGTGTGAGTGCTCTGAACCCCGAGCGGGGTTTGTTTAGCCATCCCTGGCCCGCTTGAAAGAGGTGTGCCAGAGCACGGTTCAGTTAGACTCGGCACAGTTCGCATGTAGTGTGAACACTAACTGTGCCGGAGCACGGAACAGGACGCGTGACGTCACGTTTTTGCGACACTCCAAAACCAACATAGCGGGGAAAAGGTTGCTACGGCCTACGGCAAAGGTGCAATGTTTGTTTAACAATAGGCTGTGGACCACCACAGACCAATCGACTCAGAATTACTATCCAAAAAGTAAACGGGAGCCACTTTTCCTGTTTATCCTAAAACCGCTGCACCATGACTAAGCGTGCTCCGGCACGAATGCTGAAACCCTATGTGAGTGCAGGCCAGAGTGGGAGTGGGGACTATCGTACTCGGGGCTCGGTTTACGGCAACCATGCCTAATGTGAGTAGACCCTAAGTGGCCAGGTATGGTGACACATACTTGGAATTCGTTAATTTAATGAAATTCAAAGTGCACACACACACCTGAAGAAGTGTGCAGCAGCTGGGGGATCGGTGCTTTGCTCAAGGGTCTCACCTCAGTCATGATATTGAAGGTGGAGAGAGCACTTTATTTATATGACAGTCAATATACAATCAGACCCCGAACATTGTTTGCACACAATGTTCTGAAAAAATTGTCAAAAGCCAAACACCGAACAAGATCAATTTTGCTCCATTGTCTGCATCACAAAGCAAAACTTACATTGACAAAATCACCACCCTGAATCATGAAGTCCTTTATCACCCTGCCAAAAAAAACAAACACATATGAGCAGGTTGAAATAAAAATCAAGCTTCTTTTTTTTTTTTACAATTTTTTTGTAATAACCTCCTAAACCTCTATGAGTAAAATGCACAGCAAGACATGCATTTCTATAAACATGCTGCTGCGATTTTCTCTTAATTACATTGTAAAATTGTGATATACAACATTTTTATAAATATACAAAAGCCTTTAAAACACCTTCAGTGCAGTGTATATTTGCAGTGAAACCCATAATTTGTATAGACAATATCATAGTGCATTTTGAATTGCAAAGGTTTAGGGTGTATTTGCATCAAACATTTGATTAAAACACCTACAACACCTGTGTGATGGACATAATCATAAAAGACTAAATATTTATACTTAGAACAAACCTGTTAGTCTAATTAAGAGCAACATCAATAGCTTGATTAGGCCAACACAACTAATCATTGTTATACAATATAAGAGTAAACAATACAAACTAAAGTGTCTCACCGATGAAATGTGCAGCCTTTAAACCCTACAGGGACACCGTCCTTCCTACAGTGAATAAAAGCAGCACATGAACAAGGTATATGCAAATAAAAGCAGGACCAGGAAGAAAGAGCTGTGCACACAACACGCTTCCATGAAACACAAGCTGTGTTTAATCTGTAACCTTATCCAATATTCATGTTTCCTCTTCCTTAAAAGCATCAGTCACAATAACTCATTAAATGTAATTCGAGCATGTGGTACTATACTATAAATGTGGTTGAACAGAACAGCCCTTTATTTATATATAAGGCATAGTTCACCCAAAAAAATTTATTCACCCAATTTAAGATGGTGACTTTTCTTTTTTTTTGGTGATAAAATGCAAGTCAGTGGCTAACAGCACTTTGGAAATCAAAAAAAGCAAGAAAGCAAATCTTTTTATGTATAAAAGTGAAAATGTTTACAAGCTTTTACAGTTTAAATTGCTTTTAAAAACAAAATGAATACCAGTGACTTATATTGAGGTCTTATGAAGCGAAACAATTCGTTTGTGTAAGAAACTGAACCATTGTTACGTGTAATCCAGAGATGCAGTCAAACAGTCTGGAGTAGTGTCCAGTTCACAACAAATCCTTATTTTTTAGTGAACTATAGGAACCAGCTAACCAAATCAGACTGTACACTATAAAACGCGCACAGATTTACAAAGTTTTTACATCAAACTCACTTTTAGACTAATGTGTGATTATGTAAACAAACTGCTGAATCGGTTATTTGAACCAGTTCATTGAAAAGAACCAGTTCTTGGAAAATCTGACTGCATTGTTTGCATGGCTGTGTGGATTACAGGTAATGATGCTGTAAATAATGTTCTGCTTCTCGCCCAGACTAATCTTTTAAAGACCTCAATATATTACCAGAAGCCACAGGTATTTTTGTGTTGCCTGTATGTTTTTTTTTACTCTAGCTTTACGACCAGTGTTTCAGTTAAAATCTTCTCGGATGGCCTGAGGGTGAGTGAATTAACTGCAAGTTTTCATTTTTGGGTAAACCCTCCCTTAAATTCACTGAAATCCGACTTACTTGAATTCACCAGTACAGAACTGCCTAAAAGACACAGAAAGAAAAACTGATTTACATCTCTGTTATGATGTCTGCAGCAATTCCACCAAAGTGTAAACATTTAGGCTGATGATACATTGGGCGACTTTTTTGAGAAATGTTGCTTGGGCACTTTTCATTTAAAAATGTGTGACTGGTTACAGCAACATTTCCTAAAGTTGCAGTGTATCATCAGCCTTAGAAAATTAGCATGCAAGCAGGTAAAACTTACATAAAGCAGAAAAAAAAATCAATATTAACAAATAAATAAAATTAAATCATCGTGTAGACATGACTGTGCATTTCTTTGCTGTTCTCCAAGAAACAAAATAATTATCAATATTTTATACAATAAAATCAGACTTTTTCCAAAATCGATCTTTTGTTAGCTAAACGTTTTCTATGTGTATTTACAATTTGATTTGAAAGCAAACAGTGCATCTGTTTGACGCGGCTGACACACAACAGCGTATGCATTTTGCATAAAGCGATACTTTCCAAAATGTTGCTATGGTGCTGAATAAACTCATATAGTGCTCAATAAATTAAAAAACAAACATTTTTGTCACTTCATAATGTTATGGTTAAAAACACAATTCTGACGTATTCTATATTCTGACGATGTCTTTTCCAGTGACTTATTTTGGGGTGGAGATACCCTCCAACCAAACCCTTCTTCAAACACTATTGTCACAATTAATAATACAAATTATATTTTAAAATAAACATGTTTGCAAAGACACAACATCTCGTTAAAATAAAGCTCTTATAGAACTGTTGTGTGATTTAAAAGAAACACAAATGTTATCTATATAAGAACTAATTACATTAGGCAGAGACCATTGAACAAACAATGAACAATACATTTATTACAGTATTTATTCATCTTTGTTAACATTAGTTTATAATAATACAGCTATTCATTATAAGTTCATGTTAGCTCACAGTACATTTACTAATGATAACAAAATCAACTTGTAATTTTGACATTTTCTAATGCAGTATTAAAATTAGTATTTGAGTTTGTTATCATTATTTAATGTACTGTGAGTTAACATATACTTATAATGAATAGCTGTATTTATATAAACTAATGTTAACAAAGATGAACAAATACTGTAATAAATGTATTATTCATTGTTTGTTCATGTTAGGTATTACATTAATATTAACAAATGACACATTGTAAAGTGTTACCCACACTAAAAGAAAACTATTTAGATTAAATAAAGAATAAGATGCAATTATCAAACCAATGTTTCAGATAAAGTGACTTGTATTTATATAATACATCCTTATTGTTCCATGTATAGTAAGGTTAAACATTGTCGCAAAGTCCAAAAGATTTCATATGGATTCATAAAAACTGTCTTCTTTATATAGTGTATTTTGATTGCACTTTGTGGCACTGTTTGCTTCTGGTGACACGGTGTCAGACACATTCATAAAAGGCAGTGGCTATTAGTTTAAATAGCCTCTTTCACTATTTACACAAAGCGCAAATAGCAATTCACGAATTCACACTTCCTCATAATAGGAATATAATAGCATGTTTGGCTTGTTGCCCAGGGAGCTCGCTGGACTCTGAGCCCTAGGGGACTTAGCCTAGGCTGCGAGGGTCTGGCAGAGCTCAGTGTCCGGCTCGAACCCCACGTGCCCCCCTGAGAAAGGTGAGGACCGAAAGCGGAGTAAGGGGAAATTGTGCTTATTTAAGGCAGGGTCTCTTAGATCGGATTGGGTAAAAGGGTAATAAGCTGATTGTGAATGCGGTGCCAGCTGTGGCTAATCCTTCTTATGTGCTTCTCCCGAAATTTATCAACATCATAAGATGCTATAACAATAAGAATAAATCGTTATTAGATGCTATTTACAATAAGTGAAAATGTGTATATATATATTTTAGCGATAGATGCTATTTAGACTACGCAAATAGCAGCATTGAACCTGGGTCAATTACTTCAAACTGATTATAACACACTTTACCACTGCGCCACTGGAGCTGATGACACTCAACCGTCTTTTGTAATGTTGACTATCACACGCTGGTGGGCGGAGTTAATGTAAATAGCATCTGCCAACATGGCGGGCTACTTGCACTTAGTGTTAACAGACATTCATAATTATTTAAACTCTTACCCCAGTTGTATCATGATTTGAACATTTTAAATCAATTTGAATATATATTTGTATCGCTTTTCAAATGTCTTTGGGTTAGTGATGGGTGTAGCGATGTTAAAGTATCGATATATATACAGTATAAAAGTATTTTTTAGGAACAGCAGCCTAATGCTTAGACGACAGAAAAAACATAAATGTGACCCTGAGCCACAAAAACAGTTATAAGTAGCATGGGTATATTTGTAGCAATTTGAAGCAAAATTATATAGTTTTTAAAGGCAAAAAGTATTAGGATATTAAGTAAAGATCATGTTCCATGAAGATATTTTGTCAATTTTAGTTATTTAGACATCCAGGATACTGGCCTTGGTATCTACAGTATCAAAAACAAAATAAGTGGTATCTCCCATCCCTACTTGGGGTGCAACCGTAACATCCCTGTGTACACACACAAAGAGAAAGAAAGCGAGCGAGCGAAAGAGGGGATTTATGCATGAAAGATTTTAAAGGATAGAGGAATCATCTCACCGAAAATTTTCAGCAGTCTTTGGAACAATGTCTGCAAAAAGCTCTACCTTCATTCGGCCCACTTCCTGAAAAAAAGAAGAAGCTGAGTACAAACAAAGAAGCAAATATTCATTGACCGTAATTTGGTATTCAAATCAAAGTTGTTTCATTCTGTTCTGCACAACCAGGCACAGCTTTTTAGTCATTTGTAAAAACAAACAAACAAACAAAAATACTGAATTTTAATCGAAGGATGTGAGGCATTAACCATGGATGGGTGATCAGTTGTGTGCTTGTGGAATGAATGAATGCAGGTTGTTGTTGTCCTACATGAGCACACACGAGAAGTGAAGCGTGTGAGCTGGAGCTGTCACAGCCCTGTGTGAGTTAGGCTGGCCGTCATGTCGTAAAAGAGGTGCTTGTTGGATAAATACACTGCAGTGTTAGTGCACCACTTCTCTGCTCTGAGGATGTTTGTCATAGTCATGAAAATGTTGAATGCTTCTGACGTCATGGTGTTTATTTCCATGCTGTTTTATAACAAGGAAGAGGGGTTTCATCTCAAAGGTTTTGAGGAGCGATAACAGGTATGACTATCAAGAACTACGATAGATTTTAAACTAAAAAAAAGATCAGTTTACAGACCATTTGGAGAGGATCTAACTCACAGAAGCAAAGAAATGCTTGTGCATAGACTGTTAAACAACACTTGCAGTCAGGGCTTGGCATTAACACCCGACAAACGTGGGTGGATCTCATCTGTGGTGGGTAACACAGTCACTACCACTCGACAGTCTGACAAACTCGAGATTAATGCTTGTCTGAGACCAGCAGTTTTTTTGAAGGGGCAAGTGAAAGGAAAGAATTTTACTTGCGGGACCGGACAACTTATTGGATTTAAACATCTAACTGCACCAAAATTTTGATGAGAATGGTTCTGATTGTATTACATTCAATGCATGTAAACAAAGATTAATAGAATAATGAGTAATGCCAATGAGGCTCATGCAGCTTGTCTACGTGAGAGAAACTCATGGAGAAAACAAAACAAATTAATGTAACTGCACACAGAGGAAAAATAAAAGTGTAAGTTCATTTTTGTATTTATAACATACAACCTAGTTAAGCAATATAACACGACCAAGAGATGCAAGTTTCCTGAAAACGCAAATTTGACATTATATACAAGAGTTGAAATGAGTACGAGGAGTTTAGTTCATTTTGAATGTACTGAATGTATTGGATGTATTGTTTTTGCTTCCTTTGGTTAATGAAAATACTGTTCCCCGAGCCATTTGAAAGCTGAGAATCCAGAGAAATCTGTAAAACTGAGAGTGATTCTTTTCACGCATCAATTTGAACTTGGATTGTAATCGTTTAATGCTGATATTGTGCAGGATTCATTGGTGCATGTAATTGCAATGAAAAACCTCCATAAAAGTCGACTTTTTGTTTTAATGTCAAACATGTATTAGAAATATTTAAAGATAGTTTTGAAAGGATGTAAACACTCACATATCTAGGGTGTATGATTAAAAATGAATGAAAAAGTTATGAAAAGGGGGAGAAAGTGTATTTGATTTGAATTTTTTTTAAATATTAATATTGAATAAATATATTTATATATATATATATAAACATCGGAAATAGACAAAACATTATACTGAGTTATTAAGATATTAATGGTAATACTGACGAAAAATGTTGCTGTTAATTATTAGGTCTACAAAAACTGTGTGAGTGTGTGTGTGCACATGTAAGTGTATGCTACTGTATGTGATGGAGGTTCACCCAAATTTTTTATTAAAATTACTGTGTAAACTACTCACCCCACAAGCTGACTTTCATGTACACCTAAGATGACTTGGTTGTGAGCAGTTTACGGCATTATTTCAGTTGTTTGATGAACTATTCCTTTAAGAGAAAAAAAAACACTACATTGTGGCCTAGTTCGAGAGAACGTGTAATGAGCGCGTCGGAGGCGTGCAGATCCATGTGCTGTAGTTTATTCGTGGTCGCAGGCAGGGTTAAAATCATAGACTGTAAAAAGAAATGGACGTAGTGTCCATGACGTCACTTGTAGGTTTCTGAAGAGCATTTTTGAAGCCTAAAGTGGGCGGAGCCGACCACCGCCATTTTGGCAACCCGTCACTCCTGGATGATCCAAAGTGGGCAATGAGGTGGGACGTAGGCGGCAACGTGACGTCTAACAGACAGCAGATAGAGACAGAAAAGTCAATCAACCTGTCACTCAAGTGGCCACACCCTTAATTATGCAGAATTTTAAGGCTTAATATAATTTAAATCGATGAGTTATAAAAAAAATTCACCCCCCTCACAGTTGTCACGAAGGGCAAAATTAGCTATATAGACCAGGCTGTAAACATGTTTTTTTCTACTGTAAAGTTGGGCATTTTAACATGGAGAGTCAATGTGATTGACTCCCTTTTGGAGCCAGCCTCGCTAGTCGATGAATCGCAGTTTTAATCACTTCCGTGTTGGCTTCACTAGACAGAGCGGGAGGAGGAGGTTGCACCTTGGTTAAAACACAGCGAACAAACCAATCAAGGCAGAGCAAAATCATGGTCGGGGTACACGGGCAATCAAAAAAACAACAGCTAAACAGTCCAAGGTCAAAACACAGCAAAGCAAACACGTGTAATACGTGATAGCAAATGACAAATCAAGACTTCACGATTCTCTGACTGGAGAGACTTGCTTATATTCTAACACTTATGAGAAAGTGGGCGTGGATAATGAGCTACAGCTGTGGGGGAGTGGTGCATCATGGGAGATTGAGTCCGATAAATAACAGAGTCCTGGGTGAAACTGAAAAGTGGGAGTGGCCTCTGGTGGGGCTTGACGGTACTTCTGGATGGGATCATTACAGTATGTACTTACAAAAGGATGGATATTGAAGGCATTATTTATTTCTCCTCGAAATTACAATTGTAATATGTTAATAAGCTTTTACATTAATTGTGTAAGAGACAGTTGCAAGCATTTTGCAACCCGCCCTACTCTGTCATGATGAAATGTGTTAGCAAGAGACAATAGCTTTAATACCTGATAGCTATGCCTCTTAGAAGCTAAAAACACTGATTTAAATTATTTGAATGAAAAATGCTTTAAACAGTATGAGAAATATTCAACACTAAAAGAAATATTTACCACAAAATGTGTTTTATTCAAATCAGGTGAGGGGCTGACTGAATGCAGCATGACTCTAGCTCATTCCTGATTGGTAGAATATCTCATGTTGCAACCGTCCCCAGTCCCTCTGTTAATAATTAAGCTACACACACAAAGTTCAGTATCAACATGAATTACAGCAGAAACATGTGTTAAATAAAGCATTTATTAACCCACTAAGTAACTATTATCATGTGTCTAAATAATAAGATTCAATAATGTCCATTTAAATAAGGTATTTATTATATACTTACTTTCTAAATGATCTTATTAAACACTGACAACTCCTAAATGACTGTGTTATTTAAAAAATTCAGTTGATTATGAAAATCTTTATTCTTCAGGATTAGTACTAATGTAGTATGATGATATCCAGAACACAGCTTTAAAAAAACGGTGAATTATGATATCTCCTAATAATAATAATAATATGCGGTCTCCACCCATAGCTGAAGGGACAGAAATACAAAGACAAGTCATGTTATAGTTGTTTTACTAGTTGAATCACCCACTCTATCTAAATAGCGGGTGTTATTTTATGATTTAAAGCATTAAGAAAAGCATTAACCAAAAACAATCGCTTAATGATGTTAATCTTCAAGTAAATAGCAAAAGCGAGTGAGGCAAAAACAAGGCAACACAGCTTGTTTTAAATTCTGTCTGGTTTTAAAAGAAAGGATCACATGGGCAGAGTCCAGAGAAGTCAGGACCGCCTATCATTGTCCAGGAAAAGAATGCATTTACAGGTAAATAGGTGTGGTTCCAAGAATGTGCTCTGACAGAAATGTGCTCACTTCCTCAGCAGACACAACTCGTTTCAAGCCAATGGTTGCGTGGCCGGATTACAATGTCTACAATTCCATAAGGTATATAATTGTTTTTTAATCATTTTATATTATTATGTTGCTGTCATGTGAACATCTTTCTGTTACTTAATATAGAATCAAGCAAGGTTATTGTGATTTTGTTTATAGCAGCACCTTTACAATACAATATTTGTGACTAGTAATGAAGGCAACTAAAGTGGCAGACCACACAACCTGCTCATCAGGTTTATACAAGAGACCAGTTCATATAACTCTCATGAGGAAGGTGCTAGTTTAACATTTGACTAGGACTACTGGTTACATTTATCGTTTATTATTATTTTTTTAAAGGCTGCAATGCAAGTTTGCATTTACACATAAACTACATGTATGTTGTTTGAGCTGCAGGTACGTTAATTTACAATGCAATAAAAAAAGTGAGGCTTAATATTAAGCTTCTTGGAAATCTAAACTTGGAATTGTAAGATTCTGGTTAATATAAAACTTCTTTGTTTTTCTCTCTCAGTTAGAGGTGGCATTAGACAACAGCAGTTAATAAATTTACAATCAGGTGCATGAATCAAATTATAATCACATTTTGTAAACATTTGAATGTTTCAACAAATGAATGACCTGTACATTCAACAAATAAAAAGAATTAGTCGCAAAAAGAAATAGGCAAATAGACTATTTGCACTAAGTGTTCTATGTACATTGTTAATTTTCACCACATACTGCAAATAGTGGGAAATATCTGCACTTCAGTATTGCAGTACATTATGAAACAACATGAAATAACTAATTAATTGAAAATTTCAATAGGGACAAAAGCCCTGTCTACACCTACCTTAACAATACCCACTACTTTTATTCATCTTGTTAGTTGTTTCCTTAATTTTTATTAAAAACAAATGCTTTTGGTGTTATTTGAATTTCAAAAGAGAGAAACACACCCCTGGGTCAATTGCGTCAAAAGGAACATGATACACGCTTTATCTACGCCACTGGAGTTGACGACTGCCATCTTTTTTATAAATGTTGTTATAATGTCGTTCACACGTTGGATTTAGTGTAAATAGCCTCCGCCAACAAGCCAGCTATACACTCTTAGACACTCTAGCAATGATAAACAACAAAGCTGTGAAACAGCTAGATAGATAGTAAGTAGATGAGTTTTTCAGTTTGAATGTTATGATGTCCCTGACAACATCTGTAGTCACATTTACTGACTTGTTAGCAACCACTTTTCAAAAGTAAAGCTACCAAAAAACAGATTTACTAATGATGTATTTTATGTTGTAAATTAAGCATTAATACAGTAATATAATCTAAATGGTGTACAACCATTTATAAATAATCATCATAAAGCTGCTGGTTATTTTGTAAGTAGTTCCTGGAGTTAACCCTGCTCCAACACATCAGTACATGTAGTTTTCAACCGAGCCCGAAGGACCTGATTAAGTGAGCTTAATTAGGGTTAGAACAAAAGGTTGCAAGGTTGTGGCCCTGCCCTTGACAGCCCTGATGTAATTATGTGATTTGTGGCAGTGTTACATCAAACACTCCTCCGCACCTCCAGAGGAAACCGTCCCCCAAATTTTGAATCCCTCTCTTCCGAACTCCATTGCCCATCGTGCCTCATTCCTTGGACTGATCACACACACCTGCACCTCATCACCACACCCATGTAAGGAATAATTGACGACGAGCCGTTGAATTATTAGAAAAATAATGCATAATTTAACGGTCCGGAGTCAATTATTCCGCTTATACTACGGTTGCCACACCTCAAGACATCGATCAGATGATATA
>JAUCMT010000154.1:20877466-20888957 GCA_032357475.1 Enteromius thamalakanensis | reverse complement strand
TTGAATGCAGTGGGGAAAGTGCCTGTGAGGAGAGATGTGTTGATGATGTGTGTAAGTGCTGGTAGGAGTGTGGGAGATATTTCTTGGAGAAGGTGAGAGGGGATTGGATCTAGTGGGCATGATGTAGGATGGCTAGAGAGGAGAAGTTTGGATACTTCTGCCTCTGAGAAAGGACAGAAGGAGAAGATTACAGTGTTAGCTGTGTTGTCTGTGTTAGTTCCTGTGTGCGTGGAGCTGAGAACTGTCTGCTGATAGTTGCAGTTTTGTCAGAAAAGAAAGTAGTGAAATCATCAGCAGTTATAGAAGTGGTGGGAGGTGGTGCTGGTGGGCAGAGCATTTCTATTAAAATAGAAAGATATATTTACTGACCCTAAGCTAAGATTATTGTAATGCTTTATCGGGTGGTTGTTCTGCACGCTTGATAAATGGACTACAGTTGGTTCAAAATGCAGCAGCTAGAGTCCTGGATCCAGGAACTAGAATCAGGAAGTATGAGCAGCCTGGTTCTGTCAACACTGCACTGGCTCCCTATCAGACATCAGATAGATTTTAAAATCTTGTTAATCACTTATAAAGCCCTGAATGGTTTAGCTCCTCAGTACTTGAACAAGCTCTTATCCCATTACAGTCCTCTATGTCCGCTGCGCTGATAATAAACCTAGAATATCAAAATCTACTGCAGGTGGCAGATCTTTATCCTATTAAGTAAATAAGTATAAATGCTGATATTTGGATCTTTCCATTCATCAAAGAATCATGAAAAATATGTACTTAACTGTTTTAAATATTGATAATTACAATGATGATGGCGACAATTAAATGTTTCTTGAGCAGCAAATCAAGGTTATTAAAATCATTTCCGAAGTCTCATGTGACCCTGAAGACTGGAGAATGATGATGAAAACTTGGCTTTGAACACAGGAATAAATAGCATTTTAAAATATATTAAAATAGAAACCAATTATGCTTTTGGATTTTGATGAAATAAATGCAGGCTTAGTGAGCAGAAGAGATTTCTTTGAAATATTAAAAAATTAATATAGTTAAAAACGTTAGTTGTATGTCAAATCAATCACAATATACATTATGTTTGTTCAATACGCTGCTGTTTTAATATTTGTTACGCTCATATACATATATTTATTTCTCAAAACACACAAATGATGCCTTTTCTCAGATTTCAACTGGCCTTAGTTTTGTAACCAGTGGACTATCAAATTTTTTACAGCACAATGCTGCCATAAAGGACTAATATTTCAGGTTACTGTGTGGTCCTGCACTGATATAATCAACTTGAAAGTGATAGAAGGTAAAAAAAAATTGTAACGTTACTCGTTTTTAACAGAAGTCTCAAATATTACCTATGTACCACCTAAAAAACATTACAAATAAGACTATAATGATTTCCCTTCATAAACTAAACCTGAATATGGAACCCTTCATACTTGATTGCGGTCTCTTTAGGCATTTTTGGGACTCAAGCAGGGCCATGTTGACAGCTGGTATGCAAAGGTGGTAAAGAAGCACTTCTCAAGAGGCATTAGCACATTGTCTTTACACAGGCTGTTTTAAACTGTTTATATGGACACTGTAGTTACAGTTGTATGTTTGACGCTAGAGGGTTAGAGCAGGCATAATTTAGCATGAATTTTACACATTTAGACTAAACGTTAAAGAGCTGCACGGAGCAGCCTTTACTCAACTGGGTAAAGACACCGTAAGTGCACTCTGAGTCACATAGATGCTATTAAGGAATCAGCAAGTATCATGGGGGAAATAAAACAGACTGTGCGTGATCTAGCGTCAGTTACGTTAGCTGATCTGCTAATGAATCATTAGTGGAATTTAAACTCACTTGTCCTCCAATGCTCACGTCGAAAAACACTATCGGGTTGTTAGGGTTTGAAGGCTGAACGTTCATGGCTGTTTTCAGGCTTTTATCACTCCAGACGGAAGAATTGTGCAATATTAAGATGTTTCAGCTCTCACACCATGAGATTTACAGGACGATTCAAAATTGTGCACTCGTGACGTCACTACGAAAGCCGGAAAGACTTACGGATGCCACCAAGGGACAAGTGTGGTTCAACTTTTTTTTTTTAATTGGCAATAATTAAACGATTAACATTCAAAGCACATAATATCACTTCCATCAAGATATTCATATTTGAAAAGTAAAATAAATGAAGAGGTTATACAATAATAATCAGTGTGCTCAGAGTTCTGATTGCTTTCCGGCTTGACAGTCCTTGAAGAGTTTCAAACTAATTCCTTAAGTTTGAAATGGGAGATATTGGGCTTCCTTTCTGACCATTTACACTTGTGTATGTAAAACTTACCTAATAGTATGAAAAGAGTTCGTATAAAATATGAGTATTTTCCATGTCTTTTTTAATAATAATCCAAAAATATTATACATACAATCGACATATTTAACATTCATTCCACAAAAAACACACACTTCATATAAATCATCTTTGTATCTCTTAAGGAATTGGTTAGTTGTGTAAATCATTAAATTCATTAACTTTGTTTTTGACACAGAAATTGTTACTGTAATCTAAATCAATTTCCTGTTGATATTCTGAAAGTGGTTATTCCAGAAGTAGGCTACTTACATTGAAATGTTGCAGGGCAGTGAACCAAATATCTAAAAAAAAAAAAAAACATTATTACATTATCTATTTTTATATTAATGCCATTTAATAAAATCTCTTTTTAAAATGTTATCGCTTAGGTTCACCGAAACCTTGTGAAAGCCTTACAAATCCTGCTGGTATTGCATCAACTACAATACTATATTCTCGTGGAGGTATTGGAATACCAAACTTCTTTAAAAATTAATTATATGTAATGTATACACTTAATTGTTCATCAACTGTGAGACCAATAAAATGTCATTTTAACCCAATTTGTATGAAAAATTTATTTGACATATTCATTATTCCATATAATCTGTCTATGGAGAGAAAAATTGTGTTTGTAAGAATCCAAGATAAAAGAGCCTGTCTATGAAAAACTGAATGGGAAGTTTATTTACCTTAAAATCACATTTAAAAAAACTTTTTAAAAAATAAGGTTTGGAATAATATACCATATCTTTTCTTTATGTTTAATATAATGTTTATTTCAGTTCCACTTGAAAGTTGTATTAGATGTAAAAAAAAAAAAATCAATTCAAACCTCCTTTTTTAGAGGAATTACATAAAATATTTTTGTTTAAATAGTGAATCTTTTTTTCCATATAAAATTAAAAAGGGCTGAATCACATTTTTTAAGAAAAGATCTAATACTTTAGCAGGGTAGACTAAACGAGATAGTCCTCAACTTTGAATTTTGATATTTATATTTAAAGCAGAGACTTCAGAAAATGAAAAGGCACTCTATAATTTTCTTAACCTGTGATATATATCTTTCAAAAAGCAAGCTGACAGCATTTAACTTCTCTATCTCTAATTCTGATTCCTTGAAAAGAGTCCTTATGTAAAAGTAAAGTCTTGTTTGCGTAAGAAGAAATTAAAAAGCAGCCGCCGGATCACATTGTTTAATACCTCTCTGGAAATATCAAATCTGTGAGTTGTTCTCAATGGAAGTTTAACTTAAGTATTACAATCATAATAAAAAGTTTGTATTGCTCTTTTAAAGTATTGATCAACCCCCCCTAGTGTTTAACAGTATCAAAGGCTTTTTCTTTTTCTTTTTAATTCACAGCATTAAATAGACGCCATGGTTTACACCTTTACTGGGAAAATAAATTCCTCCCTAACCCTACCTAATACTTTATTTCCAACTTTTTGAGAGTGCAGCTCTTTAAGTATGAGAGGGGGTAAGAGGGGGTTTCTCGCCCCGGGAGTAATTCAATGTAGAACCGCCATGTTTTATATTTATATTTATGTATATAGTATTATTAATTTACAACAAAAGTTGTTTTTTTAACAACTGGGGTGGTGCCCCTCTAGGAGCTGGTGCCCTACACAGACTGTGTACTGGAGCGGCGGGATACTGAGAAGCACACATTAAATCTCTGCTACTAAAAGAAGGTGTAGCAGCACAAAGTTTTACTACCTAGGCCTACTGTATTTATTTTATTGATTCAATTCATTTAATATTTACAACACACAAAGAATAAAAAAAATAGGCTGCATTAGTCTTGTCAAAATTTGAAATTAGTTTAACACTAAAGATGAAGCAGAGAAAAAATAAATTGGCTAAATATGGCATTTGCCATTTTATAATTACAGAAAAGTTTTAACAAATCCGCCCCTCCTTGCTCGGCCCGGATGGTTAATGGTTGGATATGGTGATCTATTTTTGAATCCAAATTAATTTTTTCCCAATTTATCGCAAACTAGTGCGACTGCCTTAATACTGATAAAAGTAAGAGATGTAACTTAACTGGCCTCTGTGTCAATCCTTTATCCGACCCGCTCTGTCCTATTTGGTCACATACTTAGAATATGATCTATTCATGCCTTATAGTCACATATTTAACATATTGAGCTAAGCAAGATAAAGGGAAATAATAATTATAGGGATAATAAAGAGCCAAATACCAGAAATTAGAAGCCTATACCGTGTATAATAACTCGTAACGTGTATTAAAGCTTAAAGCTGTACTAGACAATGCACTGTTGCTGCCATCTCGTGGTCAAAAGGATGGACAGCACATAGTTATTTGGACCTTTATTAACATGAATACTCATGCGGGTCCTTTGTTTAATTTGTTCAAGTCTGAAACAGCTCTACTTGCGTTTATAACCGATTGTATTTGTAAAAAAAATGCATTATACATTTAAATTATATTTGATTACGCGCCTGTCTTCTCCAGTAGTTTGTTTTAGGTTTAAAACATACTATTTTACATCAACTGTCCAAATCAGTGTTTTGAAATCATCTTTTCAACTTGTTTTTCAGACAAAAATGCTCATCATCATTACTGTTTATGTGTTGCTGAATTTAAATATAAGTGTGCTTTGGAATAATAATAAAAAAAAAGATTCTTCCTAAAGCAGTGTTAAGAGGTTGTCGCAAAAACAAATAAATAAAAATGTGTTATAATCATCCATTTCTTATAAAGTAAACACAAAAGGTGCACAAAGCGTTTTTTTTATATACACATTCTTTATTGAGAATAACACATATTTTACACTGAAAATCTAGTCAATGCTCAGTGGAAGTTCCTTTGGTGGCGAGCCTGGAATAACAGGGCGTTTGAGTACAGAAGCCTCACTGTGAAGAGAAGAGAAAAAAAACGCAGATTTATGACCTGGTTATCATGAAACAACACATGACCACTAAAATGTAGAAATAATATGCAGCATTAAAGTATTCGAACATTAATATAATTTTTTTTGTATAGTCTTGTATTAATTGTATAGTGTTTAAACACAACATTTACATATTATTTTGCTGACTGAACAATGATAAAGCATTATCATAAAAAAAGTGTTCATTTTTTTTATGTGTACAGAAAAATAACAAAATGCATAATAAATAACATTAGAATTACTACAAGTATTGGCTAGTCATACTAGAACATGGAAAATAAAATAATATAAAACATGTGTATTACTTTAATAGCAGATGCTTTTTATTAATACCAAAAATAAATATGCAACGGGACAATAATACCGTTTACACTTCTTGCAGCCCAGCTATCAATTGTGTCTTAGCAGCCTATCATGGTACTTTCTATTGAAGTGACTTGTATAAAGACGTATCTGCAAACAATATTCTCCATTAAGCAAAGCCAGTGCACCTTCCAGCTGTCAGGGCCTTCTGAGAAGACATAACCACAGTTGGTGGAAGAGACTCTCTGCGTCCATCTCTCTGACAGTAGTAGTTATTTGCAAATTTATGGCTCGGTCCAACGGGAAGTTTAGGTGGTGGCTGAGTCCTTTCATCAATGACATCAATAAAACAATTATGAAAAATGGATTAATGATTGCATTCAATGTCAGTGATTTGAAAATATGGTATTTTCAATTGTTGCTAGTCACTTTATTTTTCAGCAAAGGGAAATAATTTATTGATTTTTGATGAATTTATTGATGAAGCAATAAATTCATATCTTTTTTAGCACAAATATATAAATGAGTAAACATGTCAACTGCCCGTATTATATAAGAGAAGGAATAAATGTCGGTTCTAGCAAATTTCAAGCATTTTTAAGTACATACCTCTTTGAAATCTCGGTGTAACGAAGTTGTAGTTTTGACTGGAGATCTTGCTGTTAAGGAAATAGACAAATGCCTTTATTTATGCAAAATAAAACATTATCTAGACATGAAAACAACTGCTGATTACTAACGCAAAGACAAACAAGAAAATACACACATTTAAACGTTTTTTCCTAATCGCTGTTATATTACATTGATTCGCTCGGTTCTGTGCGTCTAACAATGCAGGACTGATAAACGATTAAAATGAACATCATCTTACCCCTGCCAATAAATTCCTCAGTCTCTGGATTATTTTCGTAGCCGACGCCATACTTGCGTCAAGGTGAAATCGCTGTTTACTCTGAGTCTGACTCTGCAGCAGGATCAGTTTTGACTGAACTATACCTCTTTATGATGACGCCAGTGAATGTGAGTGAAGCTGATCCTGAGTCAGTTACAGCAGAAACGAAAGGACCACCGGAAGTCATTTTCTTATTCTCTGGTTCACTGGTCACATCCGCTAGAGCTATAGACTTTCACGCCACCTGTCGCATCAAACACGCATTTAGCTAGAATATATACAAAGTATTATTAAGTATCTCTGTTATTTATTGTGTTTTGTGCTACTTTGTACACTATTTTGTATATGATTCTTTTTATTATTTGTGTCTTGTCTTGTCACTGTCTTTCTGTTGCACTGCAGAGCTCTGTCACAAAAACAAATTCCTCATATGTGTGAACATACCTGGCAATAAAGCTGGTTCTGATTCTTAACTTAACCACTTTAAAAAGTTTAGACAGAGAGACATCTACATTTAGTGCCAAAGTGGCTTACAAATGAGGACAATGGAAGCAATCATTAAAAGAGCGATAATGTGCAAATGCTATTACAAGTCTCCATTAGCTTAATGTAGTACAATAAGTATTCATAAATGTAGTATATAATAAATAATAAGAAAACAAATACAATAAAGCAAGCTAGTGTTATAGGCATGTTTTGCTTAACTGTATAATAAATAAAACGGATATAGGCCTACAAAAAGATTAGAAAAGCTATGTTAGTGTTTTTGTTTTGTTTTGTTTTTAAACAAGCACTAAATGAATAGAGGGAAAGTCTAAAGTTTTTATTTTTTTATTTTTAAGACTATGATTAGAATAACGAGGGCTTGAGCTTTTTTTTTGCCTTAATGGACTGTGATCTAATATAAATACGACAGATTAAACATAATCTAATATAAATTTAATATGATATTGTCATTTTCATGTTGAAATGCTTGAAATTTGTGACTGTTTAGTAGACAAAACCTCAAAGTCTTTCTATAACAATAATAATCATTTATATATACATACACAAGCAGGTGTCCTATTCTGTGTTCTAAACTAATAAACGTTATTTATAGGCTATAGTTTGTAACCAGCTCTGTAGGCTGCTTGAATATATGAGAAATCAATGTTTAAGAATTATCACACAGAATAGGACACCTGCTTATTCGATGACTGCTTTATTTCCTATGTGAGTTTATGTATATGCTTTAATATACAATTTACTTTGCTGTTGTGTTTGTTTGTTTGTTTCCTCTCATACCCTTACAAAGATTTGATTTTAAAAACATAACTGCAAAACTATTTCTTGTTACTGTTTTAAGTCAGCATCTAACCTCAACATGTTAAGTCTGATTTTGTGGTTGCTGTGCTTTAAAATGAAGGCTATTATCATTTTAAATAGAGGGATAATAGATTTGTAATGTGATAGTAATTTTTGCTGAATACTACTGTGAGTTGAAAACATGTAGCCTAACCAAAAACGAATCAAATACAATCAGTTAAATTAAGAAAGTGATTGAAATAATTACACGTTATTGCATTTTAGATAGGGTACGTATCCTGTTATCTGTATTTCCAAAAGCAACAACACTGTTGTGAGAATTTGCATTAATAAGAATTGGGCTTTTTGGGGACTTCCAGTCTGGGACACTGAATATTTCTGCCATACTCAGATCTAAATGCTCTTCAGCTTGAAGATTACGACGCAGTTACACGGGTGGGAAAAAACTCGGCACCACCCATTCAAATCAATGCCAGCGCCGCCCATGAGCCCGAGCCATACAGTACACTTCAACAGATCGTTTTAACTGGATCCCGCCACAGAGCCCTCATTATTTACCTACTCGGAATGAACGGTAACTACTGGTCGTCTAAAGGCTGACAATTAAACAGCGCATACCCGGATTATTGTAACGCGAAAACAAAGTAGCAAACGTCACCCTGAGGGTAAGACAAAGTTTCATGACTTCCGAAAATAGTTGGACTAGCAATATAGAGAGCGTTGTTTCTACTTACCTTTGCTCTTGCTTGGATGGTAAAAGCTTTACATTTAACAACATAGTTTTACAAAGATAGGTTATAACTTTATGCTCAAGTGTATCGCAGTACGGCTTATGTCTGTCTTCGTCTGTGTTCTGGCGCGTTTAAGTAACAGTAATGTCATTTGTAAATTTCTGCAGAAATAGTAAGTCTTAATTTGAAACTTCAAATTCAAAATGTAGCTGTGTCTAATATATACGGTGTGTGGCACATATATATTGCGTCTATTTGCTTCGCAAATCTTGGTCTTAGAGGAGACAGAACAATTATAATATCTTAAGACACTAAAATTCATTCAGTTTTTGTACAAAGCCTACCTGTAATGTTCTCTGAATAGATTGAGCTCAGCCCTATAACCCAATAAAGCATTGAATTTATGTGAAATGTACATCAATAACTACAGAAAAACATCAAACATTAAGGTATTAAACCTAGCTATAGCCCTTTTATTTACTATTTCACTTAAATATTTGTATTCTGTTAGAACATTTAAGCAAATTGTATTTTTATGCTAAATAAATAGGTTTAGGGAATAATTCTTTTGTTTTCCCTAAAATTATGAAAGTTAAAAGTGATACAGTGTTGAAAAAGACTTTTAAAATGTGTAAATTGGTTTTACCTCATGTTTTATTATGACTTAGAATGCAATAAATAAATTAATGCAATATAAACAAAGGAGGAAAAGTACAAAATATGACATTTCACGGCCTTTTTACTAATCTGATCATCCTGATCTACTGATCTCAGAAGACAAATACAATATTGTTGTTGCCCCAAAACAGTTCTGTAGTTTGAAAATTGAACTTGCCTCCGAAATGCTACAAGAATCACATGCTTCAGGTCTCATGATTCTATTTACGGGACATTCCCTGTCTGGGTCGCCCCTCCACCATTCGCTTTCACTCATAGATATGAAGTAAAATGAATTTGTGCGAAGAATCAGATTCAGATTACCGAAACGCCTTGTGATTGACAAAGTGCAGTCTGAATCGGTAGATTACTGATGCAGTGATGGGGATTGGTAGATGCCAGTCTCATTCATGTGATCACATTCATAAGTCAAGTTATTAATAGTAGAAACTGAATGTAATTCAGCCTTCTGTTATGGTTCTATCCCAGCCCATACTATTGCTGGCCTTTGCAGCTTTCACTGTAACACCATTAAATGTGATTTAGTACATTCTCATAGTTAATCTAATATAGTTAAATAGTGTGACATGATTTGACTCGCTTCCATGACAGAAGTCCTTTGTTCGTCCATCACTGTGGATAATATATAAGTTGTTTACAGGCGAATAGAGCCTGCAGTGTTCACGGCAGCATGCTATGGAGACTTTCTCTTCCTCTAAATCACATTATCTGTCGGTATGTGGATAATACTGAACGGGCAGACAGGGTCTGTCTAATAATTAAGTTAAACCAGTTAGGATGTCACAAACAAAGTTATTCTCTCTGTGTGCTTAAATCAGCATAGAAAATATAAAATGTAAAATGTAGCTGGATTCATATGTAATTTTCTCAGTTTTGTTTTGCTCATTTCTGTGTGTTCTCGTGACAGAACATTTATTTTTTTTACAGCTGACAGCCTGACACTTTTAAGTAAAACCATTGACTTTTATAGAAAAGAGGAACGAAACCAATTTGTCGAGGAGCCATCAATATTTGTGATATACAATGCCAGGTTTATTAGACAGCTAGATTAGGAAGCAAGCTTGAGAAGAAGAGCAGTACAAAGAACACAGTCAAGTTTAGTAGTCAACACAGTCTCACTCCAACTCATCACATTTTGACATAGTTTTGCATTGTTTTTTGATGCTTAAGGTACTTTTCAGTCACTTTTCGACGCGAGGTGTCCTCCATTGTTTTCAGGTGTTTGGCTTAATGTAATGGTTTGCATGCATATATAAATTTTTTATATATATTTTTTGTTTTATTGGAGCACCAAACACCACCCCTACCCTAAACCTACCCACCTCTGAACAATATAATCACACACACAGGCAAATGCAGTTACTGTACAGGTATTTATTGCACAAATTAATCATAAACAAGCAGGAAAGGAAAGAAAGTGACTAGTATGGTTTCCCATACTAGGAATTTGTGCTCTGCATTCAACCCATCCAAGTGCACACACACACAGCAGTGGGAAGTGATCAACCACGCACACACACAGCATGAACACACACCCGGAGAGGTGGGCAGCCATTGCTTCGTCAACCGGGGAGCAATTGGGGAATGGCGCCTTGCTCAAGGGTCTCACCTCAATCATGGTATTGAAGGTGGAGAGAGCTCTGGTTATTCACTAACTCAACCCACGATCCCTGCCAAAGGTCGAACCCACGACCTTTGGGTTACAGGTCCTCTATCCATTAGGCCATGACTGCCCCCAATAAACAGGCAGTTTACAATACATTACAAACAAGTCGTGTCACATTCCAAGTCTTCTGAAGCCATACAAAGTCTTTATGTGAAGAAGAGAGTCAAACACAAGGTTTTAATCGCTAAAAATGTCCTGCTCCGTTCACACGCTGAGATCTCATTCAGAAAACACACTCGTGTCCGGTAGCATGACGCATTCGATCCCGAGATACACAAGAACCAATAGTATTTCACATCAGCATGACGCAATCAAACACGAGACACGCAAGAGCCAATGACATTTCACAACCAACGTTGATGTAAGGATTCTTGAAGTGCATTTTTTTAAATCGCTCACAGACTGCAGAGAGCACAGGAAGTGCACGGAAGACAGAGACAGTGACTGCATCTATTCCTCTCACAAATCAATCGTTTCGCATCCGAAGACTTGGAATAGGGGTGGGACGATACAGGTAACTCACGATTCAATTTTGTGGCGATATATGGCCCACGATAATGATAATATCGATTTATCACGATATATGTGACTTACTGTTAATTTCGTCAGACGAGACGAGACGAGACGAAATATGTTCGTCAACGACCTT
>JAUCMT010000154.1:20831441-20854352 GCA_032357475.1 Enteromius thamalakanensis | reverse complement strand
TACTACTCACATTCATACTATATAGTACCTACTGTTTTAACGGTCGAGTAGTACGTTCAATTTTAAATGTAGTACCTCCTTAAGCAATATGTGATTTCGGACGCAGCATATCAAGTTTTGTGGATTTAGCATGAATAGGCCTTTACAGTATCTCTTTGGACACTCACACACACACACCTGACTAACAGAGCAACTGTGAGAGAAACCCGGCTTAGTAAGTCTGACAATTTCTCCAGGAGATTCGTAGCTCACAACATACAGATGGTGCTCAAGTGGAGTATCTTTTGTGCCCTGGAAATACACCAGTTTGGTTTCTTCATTGACCCAGATCTGCAAATTAAAAAGACGAAGGTAAAGTGTTACGAACCATATGGGAATTTATGGGGGACATGTGTGTTTTAATTTTACTGAATAAAACCTTTGAGCCGTGTCTAGCTAAGACTTCCCACTCTCCATTCGTTAAAGCCACCTCCTCCTCTATCTGGCATTTGAAATCATCTACACAAACAATAAAACATAAAAGGTCACCATTAATATTACAAGACTACAGGTTTAAGCAGAGGCCAAAGTTAAAAACACTACTATGTTTAAAAAAAAAATCACTTTTTATGTTTGTCATCACAACATAAGCATGTTCATACATTTAAAATACAGTTTTGGGCTTCAGTTTAAAACCAATAAAATCACTAGCTTGATGATATTCAGTTTTTTTTTAATTACTGCAAATTCAAATTAATATATATATATAAATAATAATTCAAGCTCAAGCATCTGACCTTCTGCTGGACTGTATTCTCTGGTCCACTGCTGGCAGCCTGGCTGAAAGAGACTGGTTATTCTGTACAAATGGCAGAATCCCGTTTGTGATTCATTCACCCAAAGGAAGGAGATCTTGTCATTAGTAGTTTGAACGAAAGGATAGAAGATATCATGGACCTATTAGAAACAAGACAATAAATACATGTAAAAAGTCCAAATGTCTTAAAATATACCGACTTAATGTAGCCCTGCCCCTTTTTAGTGTTGCGTTTGTTTTCTTCTAGTCGTATTTCCACAGCGAAATCATGAATGAATAAACAGCTCATTTTAAAATCTTCCTGGTCTACTGACATTTGTAAATAAACTTGCTTTAAACATTACGGTGACAACAATAACTTTCATTACAATACATAAATCCACTTTATGAGCCAAATTACTTAAAAATAGAAATATATAGAGCTATCGCAAAAACGGATGAATAAAGACAATATTCTAAAGACGGTGGCATGCTTGTTTTGCTGGAAAATAAGGTTAATAAAAATATTAATTAATTTCTTTCAAATTGAAATTTAAAGCAAATGTAGCAACTTCCATTCAATTTTATTTACAGTTTTTACATTTTTTTTAACGTCTCCATTAGTGGTGTGGTTTTAATGTCTTTTATAAATGTGCAAAATCTGCTTACAGCTCTGTGGTTCGTGTTCTTGCTTTGGTCAGTGACCGCAGTGTTATCTTTACTCACATTGATCCAGATGTCGGTGACCTCCTCGTAGATGATGAACGGCTGGACTCCTTCAGGCATGGCTTCCACATGCTCCTCCCACTGCGGGTCATCCACGCCCACAGGTAGAAAGAGCGCGGGTGGTAACAGCACTAGCTGCAGCTTCTGTTGACTGCGGTCTAGCAACACTGCCCAAGCACTGGGAAGAGAAACGGTTAAGTATAGAACATTGAGATACAATTACAGTTTGTTTTTAATTATATACATTATATTACCTTTTTTCCATTTTAATTATATTTACAGTTTTATTAATTTTGTTGTGTCATTTATTATATTTAAGTACGATTACAAAGCCATTACATTTACAGACACTTTTATCCAAAGCTTCTCACAAAGTAGAAGCAATCAGATTAGGTCTCAGATAGTCTTGAACAGTTTTTTTCAAATTCATTTTTATTTCAGATTTAATTATTTATTAGTACATCCATTAAAAAGAGAATTTTTGCCTTTAAAACTAGCGGAAATAAAATACATTTTTCAAGTTATATCATGAATTCATAATGTTCATGAAACATGCAGACGGTTGACATTTTCTGTTGCACAGTATTCGTTTAATATGAACACAAAAAGATTACACAGTGTGAATAGATCTGAGTGTGTTCTTGTTACTTACAATTTACCATCTTTTGTCCATCCAGCTCTTGCAATGTACTCAACCCCAGGAAAAAGCGTGGTGAATGGGAGAACAAGCTCTTTGTTTTGCGAACTAATAATCTACACAAAGATAAGAAATCATTATAAAGCCTTTCAAGTAGGCAGAAAGAAAGAAAGAGTGAGCCCAGGCACAGGTACCTACTTTGCCCTGTTGGTCGGTCCGAATCTCTACTAATTTCAGGCTAATTTGAGGGTTCTTGCTTCCTACAAACATTGAGAGGGGGTTATCAGCATAACATTTAGCACAACAAAATATTGCTAATATACAAAATTCTGCAAAGAACAAGCTGCAAATATGCTTATGAAATGTGCTTCCACGTGTATTTATGCCACTTCATTCTTGCTTCAAATTTCTATGTGACAAAAATGCATTACTACTACTACTAAGTTTGTTGCAGAAAAATAAATCATTATTTTTTGTTCTGCTTCATTTATTTACTCCAGTTGAAAGCCCTATAACCTAGCAAAACATGCACCGGCAAACAGGACCTAATTCTAACCCCAGTCCAGCCCTGGGTTTAACCGGTGAGGCAATACTTCCAGTCTTCATCACAGATGCCAAGCTAAAACACTGTATTTAATCAGTATTTCAGTGTGGTGTATTTCATTGCATACAAGCATATGGTTGTGTTGTTTTAACAGTGTGCGTTTGTGATTACCAGTGCGAGGATATCTGTACACATCTGCCTTCCGCTCCTCCAAAGCTGGTGAGGGCACGTGAATAGTCTCTACTTCTGACTCATCTACCTCCTCATACAGCAGCTGGAGTGTTCTGCCTCCATCTGCATCTGCGAGCAAACAAGAACAGAATGATAAAGGCATGCAGCAGGTGGCATTGTGTGTAAAAGGGCAAATGTATAATAAAAAAAATCCTGTGGGGTCCTTTAAGTCAAAAAGGTGTCCCACAAACCTTCAGGAGCAGCTGGAGACCACCAGTATCCTGTGAAGCGATCAAACTCCTCCTGGATCACAAAGGTAGCGACACCGGCAGACTTCGGGTCTTCCTTGACGTTATTCAATCCTGACCAAGAGTAGTAGAAATATCAGATTTCAGAACAGACTATTCACCTGGGTACTAATCGAAACATTTGCTCGGTCTTTGAAATGTTTTGAGGGGCTTTTTGTAGTTTTTTTATTGTTATGTTTATAAAAGGTTTAATAAAAGTCCCACTTACTTTTTGGGTTGAAAATAACCCAGACTATATTCCCAACAGTGAACTACATAACAGCCTTCATATACTGAACAGATCAACAAACCTTTATGACAGAAAGTAAGTCTTTGCTCCTCTCCAGTTTCGATATTCGTCACCCACAGGTCATTATTGTTTATGAAGGCAATGAAACTGGGATCACCAGGCGAGATCTTGGGGTCCATGCGAATCCCTGAGCACTGAGTCTTAATTTCCACAGGCTTCATTGGGGCAGCCTGCTAAACATCACATGACTTTCAGGCATGGGGACTCAGAGCTTTCCAAAAACTATCAAACAGAGAGCAGCAGAAAAAAAAAACATCTAGACTCACAATGAAGCCGTTATGGCCGCCATCACGGCAATAGAAAAGGCTGTTGCTTGCTTGGAAGAGGAAAAGGCCGCTTTGTGCATGATAGTCATAGGACGTGATGCCGAAGACCCCCAGACGCTTCCTCTCACGGAGAAGCTCCTCCTCGCGGGAATATACGCCGTGATGCGGAGTAGCCTATAGAATTAAGCAGTTTTATTAATGTTTTAATCGCACATGTGTTTTTGATTCTGTTAATGTAACAGAACAAAACATGAAAAAAATACCTGAAAGTGATCTAACATCTGTTTCCATGATAACACCAGAAGGGCTTCTTTGCGTATTTTCTTTGGGATTTCAGAGTACAATAATGAGTTTTCTCTGCTCCCATAGGGCATTCCTATGTGAGGAAAATACAGAAGTTAAGACATTTCAAATGATAAAAATTTTATGTTTTGAAGAGAAATTCAGAAAAACCTGGCTTCTACGCATTACTTGATATTATTATATATTAAGTGAAAAAAGTCCCATTAAAAAAATTTACATTTTTTAATTTTTTTTACACAAGTTGTTCACAACATAATTATTATTATTGTAAAATATACTACAATTTAAATGAAGTCCACCCAAACATGAAAAAGCCATGCAGGTGTATATTGACTATATAAGCTTGGAAATGCATAATAATTGTACGTCGAGTCAGAAATCAGCAAAGAAACTCATTAGATTACATAACATTATTTACATGTTAAATGTAAAAAACTAGAAAAATTTTTGTTACAAAAACCCATTGATCTGCTTCAAAGGACATGTGATAATATTAAATATTACACCAGTTTATGGTGTAATATTGACCTTTTGGGGATTCAACTATTGCTTTAATAGCTTGAGGTAAGCAAGTTCCTTAAAAAAATAAAATAAAAAAAACATCAAAAGAACAAAAACAACAGCAAAAAAAAAAAAAAAATCTCTGCAGGGATTGATTAAAAGTGACAGTAAAAAATGTACAATGTTAAAAAATATTATAAAAAAATATATATGGTTCTTTATATTCAAAGAGTCCTGATAAAATGCATGAACTAAAATATCAAGCAGCACAACTGTTTTCTATATTGACAAAAAAACTTTATAAATCAGCAAATTAAAGCTATGTGATCACAGAAATACATTACTCTTTTAAAATATATCAAAACTGAAAACAGCTGTTTTAAATTGTAATATTTCAGATCTAGAAAATGCCTTTTTTTTTCTTTTTACTGTATTTAACGTCAAAAAATGCAGCTTTTGTAAGTATAACTCTTTTTGAAAAATCTCACAGATTTGGTAAAGTATGATCGTGCAGTACGATCAGAAAGTCATGAGGTCCAACAAAAATGCAGAAACACAAAGGGGACAAAGCAAAACAGGAAATGATACCATAAACATTCCTTCTGTGCACCCTTATGTCTAAGTCAATACATCAGATAGTCTGACTTTTTGTTGGCCAAGCCATAGCTGGTTCAGGTTGTAAAATGTCATGTGGTGCTGTCATGCTAATTTTCTTTTTTAATTTGCTTTACCACGAGCACTTTATGCATCAAAGAACCTTTTAATTATTTAAAATCATACAGGCTTAAAAACAGGATTATTGTAAAAGTGAAATGAAGAAATGATGCATTTGTGGATTCATGGTTGACTGTGTTCACACTGAAGGGAAAATGGTACCAAGGTAGTAGAGCCGGTGTGAGTGAGGGCCAGACTCATCGTGCTTCTGAACAAACTGGAAGTCGTGGGGTGCCTTGTTAATAATCATCCCCGAGTACTTCCGGCTGCCGTGAATGATGTCACGCAAGCCATCCCATGAGTGCTTCTCCACGAAAAACTGGGAAGGGACGTCATCCATTTCCACAACCTCTGTGCTGTCTGAGATGTCATCTACTGCAGTCATTCTGACAGCTGCAAAACTGAACACAGGAGCGGTTCATCAGCCTAACATTTAAGAGCCATTATATTTCTAACAAATGGAATAATGGTGGGAAAAAGATGCTTTACCTTTTCCAACTACCTTCAGTTTCGTCTTCAAGTTTCACCCTTTTTCCTCTATACATTAACCGGCACACAACCCTCAACAAGATCTGGCAACCTGCGGAAAGAAGAAGAAAAATGTTAAAACGTGTATTTATTACCTTATTTACTCGTCTGTTACAAATGTAATTTCTTTTATATGATCTTTCATAGGGGTTTTTCTCCAGGAATTTTTTTTTTTAAATTTATTTATTGGTATATATGTATATGTATTTGTATGTATATATATATATATATATATATCATATTTTATCTTCTTTTTTGGTTAACTATGTGTTTTTATTTTAATTTACAACTTACAGCCTCAATACAAGCAATTTTTAGCTAAACAAATATAAAATGGTACACTTACAAACATAGATGTACAAATTGCGAGGCCAAATTTGTAAACACTTTAAAGGATAAAAATTGACTACTTTTGCATTTTGACTGTATTTCATTGTAGTTTATCACCCTGATTTGAATAGGATAATCTCGTACCATATTAAAACAAATATACAACGCACTTTAACATTGCGGCAGGATTTCCCAAAATTTGTAGGTTGATAACTTATAATTAAATAAAAACATTTAAAAATGATATAAACAAATAAAATATAAACCACTTAAACACAAAGACAAATAAAAGGTCACAAGTAACATGCAAATGCGGTGTTAAAGTACCCAATTATTAACTAAAATTAAAAGTAAAAATGCTGCTGACAAAAGATTTGGGGAATTCCTGCATTACATATAAATATGCATTTTTTTGTGCGTTTGAATGACAAAACCCTGACAAACTCACAGACAATTCGAATAATAAAAATGCTTTGATTAGATGAGATCTGCAGTGCAATGTTGTGAAAACACTCTTTAAAAGTGAAACTGATCTGGCTGACCATTTTCAACATATAAAACCAGTTAGTCCCAGTAAACTGGAGAAATAAGCAAAATTCAGTCATTATGTGGCTTCCAGGAGAAGGGCCTCTGAGGTTTCAGAACTAACATGAAGCATTAACATGAGGAATGTTATTAATCTCAGCTGTATGTGTGAGTGTGTGTGGAGCTGGTATGAGTGATGTCACTGAGGAGGAAGTAGGACAGATGCTAAATGTTCCAAAAAGGAGATGATGATAATGATGATGGTGGTATTATTACAGCTGGTGTCTAAATATGGCGTACCTTTCCTTAACATTTGATTTTGTGGTAAGCTGTGCAAAGAGGTTGTGAAAGATGTACCTGTAAAATTTATACTGAACCCACAAACTGCGAGCTAGTATTGTTGCTCAATTCAACATGGTAATAGACTAGAGAAATGACACAGGCGGTCAGAGTTAGACAAGAAAAACTACATTTAAAAATACAATTGATTGACACAGAAAAAGCTAAACAATTTACATCAAAACAACATCTGTGGAAATTGAAACTTAAAAAGTGTTTCAAAGCAGTAAAAGACAAAATACCCAATGTTTAAATCTATCCTCTTAGTTAGAAATACTGTGTTGCTCACTAAAAACATAATAAATTAGGAATGTATTGTTCAATTGCTAACATAAAGGCACACGAGGACACGATCTGTACAGCTAACAGCTCTTAACTTGTATTAAAGACATAATCTAACAATAGCTGGTTGCAATATCATTCAATTTAAACCCAGCATGACCGTAAACCTGGGATTGCCGTCAACATTTGTCAGGCTGTTATTATATCGCAGTTTTAGGGGGTACTTAAACTAAATATTTTACTTTTAAGGGTTTCAACTGTCCAAAAAGTCTGTAAAGCCCTGCCGTAGTTCATTGTTCAATTCAATTACGATGTTATAACTTGATTCACTTTGGGAATCATGTTTTCAAATGTGACCCTGAGGCACAAAATCAGTCTTAAGTAGCAAAGGTATATTAGTAGCAATAGCCAGTGGAGGACAGTAAAGAAGTATTTGTTCTTCACTACATTCCTAAGCATAAGATCGTACGTCTTACTTCACTACCTTTCATAAAACATATCGTTACTTATATATCACGTGATCCGAGCGAGACGCAGACGAGCGATTCATTAACAAACTGATTCTTTTTAATGAACCTGTTCAATCGGTTCGCAAATCTCACCAAACGATTCATTCTCGAATTGGAACGATCCGATTGCAGCTGTTCGTGATTCAACAGCTCACTGATTCAAACGATCCGTTTAGAGCGAGTCTCCAGTAAACCGAACAAATGGCGCAAGCGACTGAAGATGCGTGAAGTGAGTTACTAACATTAACTGAATATCATATTTAGGTAAAAATCCTCAGTTTGTTACACAGCAGTAAAGGGTGATCTATTTAAGTCTCGAAGTCAAAAAACGTTCACGTGCTGTAATGTTAGCAGTTTTATTAAAATGCTACGCATTTATCTCTCCTTGTTTATATTGTTTATCTACTAGCCGAGTAGACAGATATGACTGCTTATTCATAACCATATACTGAAAATAAGTAGGTCAAAATATTGTTATCTAACGTTAATGCTGATCGTTTAGCTAACAAGCTTGCTGGTGCTAATTTACAGTCATTTTTAGATGTTCAAATATTTTTTTATATAAAACATCTGAGGGGAAAAAGAAAGGATTTGATATTCAGGTCACTACAGTAATTAACAGTTGTGTGTACAAGTGTGAAGCAATGCCCTCTGGGAGTGTTTACAACAGACAAGGTTTGAGAAAAAAAATAATAATAATATTTCCCTTCAAATGTTTATCCTAACTTAATCTCATGTCATATATAACGTTCTGTGACGTTCTGCAAAACAATAGCCTATGCTTCAAAACACCTTTTTCTTACAGGTGAAGATTAGACACTCAAAACTGTTTTGTCTCGGGTACATTGCAGTGTAAGCTTCACATTAAACATTAATGCATAATGCTCGTCAAAAATCCCAGGTATTTTGAGCAGTAAGATGATGATAAAAATGTGCTATATAAAATTATGTAGACTGTAAAAATATCAGTACTTTTTTACTTAATAAGTACATAAAAAACAAGTACTTTTGTACTTTCACTCAAGTAAAATTGAAAAAGGAGTACTTTTACTGGAGTAATGTTTTATAGTATGGAACTGTACTTTTACTTAAGTACTTGATTTGTGTACTTCGTCCACTTCTGGCAATAGCCAACAAAAACAAAACATTGTACGTGTCAAATCCATCACTTTTTTGCCAAAATTCATAAGGATATCAAGCCATGTAAATTAACTACCATAACTATATCAAAACTTAATTTTTGATTTGCAATATGCATAGCTAAGAACGTCATTTGGACAATTTTAAAAGCGTTTTTTCTCAATATTTTGATATTTTTACCCTCAAATTGCAAATTTTAAAATTGTACCTCAGTCAAATATTGTCGTATTATCCTAACAAACCATACATCAAGGGAAAGCGTATTTATTTAGATAGCGTGTAAATCCCAGTTTCAAAAAATCTACCTTTAATGAAGACTTGGTTTCGTGGTCCAGGGTCACAAATGTTTTCCGTTCAATAGTAACAGGCGTTCTGAACGTTTCTTTGATCGCCAAAAATATTACACGCCCTTATGACGACACTCACTCACACATTTCGTTATTAGCTCCATTTGCCCATATAAACAGCCTCCACTGCCGGCTAATAGATATTTACTAAGGGAACGACGCGTTTTAAATCGATTTTTATGTTATTTGTGAGGGCTGTCATCTATGTTTTGAATGACTGGAGTCAGAATCAGCTGATGAAGGAATGACATGTTTGACCGGTTATTTGTGTTTTGTCAGTGCTAACAGTTAGCCGAGCCGCTACTGAACCTGGTTGACGGGAAGTAATGTCAATGACAACTTTGCACTCATTAGTTATAATTATATTATTTCTTAAAAATCATGTCTTCTATATAGAAGATTTCATGTAGGTTCAGCACTAGTGATATTTTTATTAATAATAATAATATCGGGTGATATCATAATGCTAGCACATAACTCTCTGCGCTTTTTTGATTCGCAATCAGCTGAGCTTTGTAACGTTACTGTCCAACACTGAAGCGCCTTCCTCGTCGCTCATCTTCGCATTATTACAGATGATGATGAGTATGTGCGAATGATTGTCAGAGATCATCAGCTGATTTCATGTCAGCTCGGCCTCTGTTGACGGGCCGCTCAGAGCAAACCGCATTGTTATGAACATTATCATTTCAATTCATGATCGCGCAACATCGCACGCCGGTACTTACAGGTAGACCCTCAAAGAAAACTCTCATCTGTGACCTGTCGATTTCCTAAACGTATTTGCAGGTAAACACACAGTCCATAAGAATGAGAACAGCACAAAGCGACAGTCATGAGTGCTGAGGAAAACCAACCGAACATCATCAGCCACACCGGAAGTGCTGACGAACTCCTACTTCCGCTTTCCGTCGAGCCGCGGTCACTCCAGATATAAAAACAACTTTTAAAATATACGTATTTAATATGCGCTTTAATTTGTTTTAAACATACACGCAGAGTAATTCAAATTATATACATTTCCACAGCTTTGATTATTTTATAACCTAAATGTATAGATTTATATAGCATATGTACATCGTAATATATTTAAAAGTCCTATAAAATATAACTTCCCACGCCAAATTTCTCACAAAATTTATTGTTTGCTGTTTAAATCAAATGTTAAATTACATTTTATATAAAATTATATATGGCCTATATATTATTTTTAAGTAAAATGTGTTTCTTGTCCATTATACGTCATTTAGAAAACACTTTTCTCCAAAGACACTTACAAATGAGGACAATGGAAGCAGTCGAAATCATCAAAAGAGCAATGATATGCAAACAAGTATCAGTTAGCCTAAAGCAGTACACATAGAATTTTTTTTTCTAAATTATATAATAAGCTAAAAAAAATACTAAAAGATTAGAAAAGCTAGTAAATAAAACAAGCAGTTAATTAAATATAGTGCTTTTCTAGCTTATTGTTGCCTTTGTTACATTTTGAAATAATAAATAATTAATCATGGCTGCTAGAAAAATGTTATTAAAAAATAAAGCTCACATCGAAATTCTAATGATAACTGCCTGGGCCTGATTCTCAAAATAGTTTAATGTGACTCTATAATAGATATTCTTAATTAAAATAATTCAATAATATGAACTGAAATCTTTCTTGACCAAAAGAGTAAACCGTGTCGTATTTCTGCAATAATCACAGCATAACAAAAATTAGTATTGAAAACTCTTATCAAGCATATAGCAGGTTTACAGTTGGCCTCAAGCATACGAAAAAAAAAAAATATATATATATATAAACTATATGCATATATGCTGATACATACATTTGGTACAGCACAATATCTAAAAGCTGTAATGTCCTTGTGTGGGCACTGTTGGCCTAAAAACACTCTCTCAGCTCTCTCTGCATGAACAAAGAGATTTGTGGGAGAAGCCACAGAGAGGCCATCGTTGACCTGAAAGAGCTGCGGTATTCAATAGCTAAGAACAGAGTAAAGGTGACCCACTGACCTAACCAAGAGCTGTAAACAACAGAGGCTGGCACAAAGATGCCATTACTCAAAAAGAACCATGAGAATTTGCCAAGTAAACAGAGATTTGGTTCAGCGTGGGAAAAGATTTTGTGGTTGGATGAGACCAAGACAACTTTTTACTTCAGATTCAAAGCATCATGTGTGCAGGTAAATCTTTCAGCCCAGTAACCGCAGGTCAATAACTTACATCGAAATAAAATACATCAAAATATAGTCAAAATATAGTTAAATATTCCAATCCTGCCTAATTCAGATACGGAACTGAAACTCGCTAAAAGTTGGTCTCAGAGAATATGTGGCACATTTTACCATGTGCTCTGCCTAACCTAGAAAACCTGGAGCAGAACAGGCCCAAAACACTGGTAATAAAAATTATAAATGATGCAATTATTAATACACAAAAAATAATACTGAAAACAAGAATTCAATATGCAAACAGCATATTTTGGATTTTTATTTTTGTTAAGAAAATTCTCTAAGCCTAAAACAATGGCACAATAAGAAATTAAATATTTTCTGGATATCTTGTATATGTTTTGCATGAATTATTTTATTTTTATAGAAATAAAAGAACACGTCCAATTTAATGTGTATGCAATCTTCTCTTACATATCATTTTTAGTGATATGTAAGAGTTACTCATCATGCCTCACATTGTTCTGCAATTAAAACCGCATAGGGCTGATCTCAGTGATTTAGATATAAGGTTTAATATGTTTGGGCTTCTTAAACTTTTGGGGAGTTTACTAGCCTATAGCTATGTACTGCAACTGAACTTGTAATAAAAGTATAAAACAAGCTATATTATAAATGATGAATTCTTAACGTAAATAAACCTTTTTATTAGACATGCATAGTAAAATGAATAGAGCGTATTTTGTCTATAGATAAAAAGCTGGACAGTTACCTGGTTGAATCTAATGAAACGCGTCATATTAGAAGTGATACCAGAAATAAGTGATAAAAAAAAAAAAAGTTGTAATAGCCCTAATATTTGGCTTAATCTCTGTAATTAATATGGAATTTTTTAGATTTTGAAGTGTGCACAACAAATGAAAATCTTTCATGAGTTTCACCCGCCCAGTGCGGTTAGTAGTGAGTAACTTTGTTGTGGATGTAACAAACATTAAATGATTAAATGCATGTGCTTTTTTGGGGCTTTGTTTTTAGGCTTTGCTTTTCTCAGAAGACTCCGGTGTTACGGCCTCTCCACCTCTGAAGCGCTGACTGAGTTCAGCAGACATCACAGAGCAGCAGGATTTCTGAAAGAAACAAGGTCATTTTCAATTTCAAAGTCAGTCTTTGTACCATAGCCTCAGGTCAATTTAATACCATGTTCCAAAAACGTACTACTGTTCAGTATTGTTTTTAATACTAAGTTCTACATTTTTATGTTCACCATTAATGCATTTATTTTTCAACATATATTGTATACATATAAAAAAGTAATATTGGGACATATTATTAAAATGTAAGAATATTTTGGTGAACAGAAAGTTAGAAAAAACAGCATTTCTTTATGTAGTATGTAGTAATATCTAGTACTTATATATTAATATATCTTATCTTATTAAAATGGACCCTACATCAATATGTTGGACCCACCTGCTGAGTGTTAGCAGTTTTGCGTGATTTGGCAGCTAGTTCCATCAGAGCCAAGAAAAGCCCCAGTCCCAGACCGAGTGCCAGTAATAAGAAGATTCCCTTCAGACTGGTGGCCTTCAGTGGAGCACTCTTGCCATTTTTTGCCACACAACTGCTAGCCCACCACTTACTGCGGAAATAATCCAGCTCACCAGATTCGCTCAGTTGCAGAATGGCAACACTTAGGTTTTTCACCAAAGTAGAGCCTGAGGACATTAACAAACACATGCATATCAAGACCTTTGAGAAAGCATTGCTAATTCTGACTGATTGCAATATTCATCTACCATAGTGTTTACATTGTACACCAATGGTAGTCATTGTTATTAAAATGGCACATAAATCCGTAAATCATCAAGGTACTGTGTCTAAAACATGGGAATTTTGAGACTTACCTAAAGGTGCAGCGATGCCGTACCCCCTCATGCCGATGATTTCTGGAGCGCGTGTGAGGTTACAATATCTGGCCACTGCCAGGTCGAGGGACACAGATTCGCCGATGAAAGCATAGTTACCTTTCTGAGCCCTGCGGAAACCTTCTTCTGCATTGAGTGAATAGCTTTGGGCGTTCTTGATGTGCTCATAGATCCTGTGGTATGTGGGGTTGTTTGAGTTCTGGTCAAAGGAAGATAACAGTATAATTTAGTTGAGAGCTACGGGTACAATACCAACTGACATTAAATAATGAACAATTCAGATCAGTTTGAACAAAATGTAGACTTTTATACTGGTGCTTAAATGGTTCTTCATAGCAATGCCATAAAAGCATTTTATTTTATTCAGTCAAATGATCTTTAAATGAACATCTTTTTCTTGCCTTTTTAGAATCTAAAGAACCTTCTTTTGACACAAAGAACCTTTTTTTTAATTCTTAATGGAACCAGAGTTCTTCAATGGCATTTTGAAGAACCTTTATTTTTAAGAGTGTAGTTGCATTTCTTATATTTTCATAGAATATGACTATTTGTTTTGCCAGTTATTGTCAGTTATCCATTAATACTTTTAAATCTAAGTTGTGTTAAACACATCAAAGGGATGATTCTCCCGAAATGAAAATGTTTATCTGACCATTACCCTTAAATTGTTCCAAAACCTATAAGGCAGTGGCATTGAACTCAATTCCTGGAGGGCCACAGCTCTGCAGAGTTTAGCTCCAACCAGCCCCAAATCACACCTGCCTGGAAGTGCTCCTGAAGAGCTTGATTAGCTGGATCAGATGGGTTTGATTAGGGTTGGAGCTAAACAGGTTTGAAACCAGTGCCATAAGATGTTCTCTTATCAGAAAAGTCTACAGGATTACATTTTCGTGCTTCAAAAAGTGCATAAATATATCAAAGTACTTCATATCAAAGTCTTTTGAAAAGAACTGGTTCTCTTGATTGAAAATACGGTGTCTTACCTTGAAGAAGGCAAAAGAGGAAGAATCTTTTATGGTGCCATACTCAATCAAGTTTTGGTTAGCGAGGTCTTCAAAGCTCTTGATTGACATTTGCTGACTGTCTGAATGCAGCCATGAACTTAGGTTGGCGAAGTAACATGCAAGCAGCACTAATGAAAACAGCCACCAGATAGAGGTAATGACCCGTCCTGAAAGAGCCTTGGGGTGAGGACCAGCACCTATGGAAAAAATGTATAATAAACTTCTAATCTTTAAAAAACTACAAGTCTGCAAATGCAAATTAGTTTTTAAGTAACTCAGCAAATCGTGTCATTGGAAGAACATGCCAACATTTCTGCAAAATCATATTATATTGATTCTTGCGTGTTTTATGACAATTTTGAAGTGAAATGTCCAGTGAGTGGTGCTTAAAGTACATTCAGTGTTATCTCAATCATATAAACCTTATCCTGATAGTGTAAACAAACACGTGACATGTGTTTGACTTGTAGTCACTCGCTTTACTAAGTCTGAAAAGTTATGAGCAGCTGATAATGTAAACATGTAAAATGTACTGTAAGTGTTTTTAGATTTGTTTTGTTCAAGCAAATGACCACAAAGCCACTGTAATCATTAACTTCTGTAAAAGGGAATGAAAGAGCGGTGTTTTACTGCCACTAGTGTTTTAATGTATTTCCGTGTAACTGTAGTGAATTGTATATAGAGGTACATTTTTGGAATTTTTGCAAAACAATATGAGCCTGTGTTACTTGTCTGGTTGCATGTTATTCATAAACTACCCCAGAACCATTTAAAATTATATAAGTAATCCAAATCCAAGTAAATCCAGCCAGAAAAAAAGTCTGAGCAAAACTGTTTTGATGTATTGTTCCTTTCATTCTGAAGTCTGCATGGGTGTAAATACTCTTAACCATGATTATCCTATACTACCTTGAAGAGTCATTGCTCCCACAGTATACCAAAAACTGTGTGAGAGTGTGAAGAAATTCTGTTCTTTCTCTGGTTGCTCCCACTCACTGGGGCTTATCCTAAAAAAAAGTTTAGGATTAATTCTTTACAATATATATCGTAAATGTTATCCTACATTTCTAAGTGCCATGGTTTTATCACCCCGCCCTCACCGTGACACTAAGAAGATGCAGACGGAGGTCAGCAGGTAGGCGACCAGCACACCCATCCACATCTCAGTGGAAAACACGTTTAGAAGGCTGAGAAACTGCGAGTCCTCAGAGGCCAAGTCTTTCCTCAGGATGAAACTAAGACCCGTCTGCATGAAGGGTTTGGTCATGTCTACAGCTGTCTCACGTTTAGCTGTAAGAGTAAGAGGCGCCACTGCAATGTCAGCTTCCTGTAGAAATGAGAAACACATAAACACACAAAGATGTTTTTTTTTTTTTTTTTTTATACTTTAGCATAATACAGTACACACAGGTGAGATTTATTAAAAACATTTGCACTTGCAAGAGTTCAAGACGAACCCAGAAATAGATAACTAAATAAAAGTAACTAACACATTTAAATATGAATACAGTAAACCATCAAGAACATTTAGCCAACAAAGCAGCACCACCATTATGTCAACCTTCCCGGAGTCTCCAGAATTACAAGAATTACAGAGACTTAGCTCATTTTTAGTCAATACTGAAAGACAGACTTTTTTCAGGATAGGAGATGGAATAAAAATGAACCAATAACAACATTGAAACATTGATATGCAGCTCCTTAAGCGGTTACTCCACCACAAAATGGCTCCTGGTTTTTATCCAAAATATCTTAAATGAATGTTTAAACATAATTTCGAGAGGATCGCTGAAACGAGTAATTTTCCTAATCATCCCTTGTTCAATCGCACCCAATCAAGCCTTTTCCCCTTCACTACAAATGCTCCCAGCTTTTCATTCCCAGCTTACCGCTTTCGTGCATCCCTCCTCCACCCCTTCTCCTCCGTTTTACATTTAGTTCACGACTTTCCGGGGGGCAGACGGTGAACGAGCCGAACGCCGAACTCTTGCCCACGCTAGGGCTCCATACATTAGGGTTCGGAGTTCGCCGCTCTCACGGCTCGCTCCCCGGACATCATGCTAAATTTGCTTATTCATTATGAAGAAGGCGTGAATTCTTGAAATAGCATTCCCGAAGACAAACAAAGCCTTTATTAGATTAAAACGACATAGGGGTAAGTGATTAATGACAAGATGTTAATTTTAAGGTGGAATAACCCTTTAATTCCAAAATAGAATGTACTCACCCCTCTGACAACTTCTCCAATCATGCCGTTCCAGTTGCCACTGTCATCTGTTTTGCCATACCGGCCATCCTTTACAACCTTAATATCATACTTAAAATCTAATTTCTTTGAGACAGCTGACAGCAGGTCAATGCAGAAGCCCTCCAGTTCAGAGCCTTTGGACATTGTATACGGTTCCTCCTGCATGGGATTGTATGTAATAACAACCAGAAACATGATTTAGTTATCATTACAGACATAAAGGAGCATCTCAGATGGAAATAAATTAGCTTACCTTGATGGTTGTAACTCTTACTACCTGTGGTCCTGAAATACAAAACAACATTTCATTTAGCTAGAAACAAATCCAGAAGAATCCTCCACTAATTCTTTGTTTCCACAGAGATCAGACTTAAACAAGTGGGTAACCAAACAATTGCTGGTCCCCATTGACTTCTTTAGTATAAAACAAAGAAACAAACAACGGCAGCCAATGGGGTTTGGTTATCAACTTTTTTTTTTTTAATTGTATGTTCAGCAGAAGACAGAAACTCACACAGCTTTGAAGCAACTTGAGGATAAATGAGATTTAAATTTTTTGGTGCACTCTTCAATACTTAGGGTTAAAGATTTGTTCAAATCAGTGGTAGTAAAAGTGATGCTTGACTTAGAAGACCTCACTAATTATTCTACATTTTTATGAAACAATATGATTTTCTTCTTGTCTCTAATTGCCTGTTAGATGTTAGGATCTCTTGGGCAGCTAATCCAATTTTCAAACCAGTGAGTAGAAACAGGACTAGGGAAAAAAACACACTGCTTGTCTCAATTTGACAAGGGCAGAGCACTTGGATGGCATTCCTGGTTGCTAATGAAGCATTCTGTCACGCTGGGATGTACTTTGCACTCTTCTTCAAACAACCACTAATATTCCCAAATTTAGCAGATGCAGACAATGTTCCACTTGTGCTGCAGTGCAATAGTGAAACGGTCGCCTCAGGGCCACTAATCTTGCTTTGACAAAATGAGACTTAAAAGGAGATAGTTTGAAATAAACAAAAGCCTGCTTTTGAGTGTGCACTGCCTCCTGCAGCGGAACGGATGCGGTGAGAGTTTGAGAAGGTTCCAGTGACTCTCTAAAGAAAGCGCTTACAAAATGATGGGAAAGTGCCCCACTCGTCTGGCTGCAGCATCTGAGTCCACTTGGAAGTTGCTCTCTTTATTGTTTTGATCCTGCTTTTTAATGCAGACCAGTCCACATTAACCAGCAGACATGCTGAAAGATGCATGAATGCGTATGTCAGTCTATAATCTATGAATCAAAGTGTTGCTGTTTGAAGTTATATATGGGTCGAATATATAACATACATGTATGTATTTATTTGAGTGTTTTGTTTTTTATCTGATGTCATGAATTTATAAATCTATTAATAAAATAATAATAAAAATATTATTAGTGTATACAAATATGTAAGCTGTTTAAAGGTATAAGAGTACACGATTCTATGACTATTATACATGTTTTTTTTTTAATAAATTTAAATTCACACTAATTTGTGGCTTTTAAGAAAAGACTAACACATTTCAAAGAATGATAATACTTATTAGTACTAAAAGACATTTTTGGTGGTCTTATGTTCAGAATACACCCACATTTTTTTATTCAGTTTTTATTTGCTCAACCTTATATCATTCTTAACGCGCATGATATTTTGAGACTGGCCCAAAAAGACACAGTCCATTACCATAATATTCATTCACATTTTTTTTATTAAAATTTTTTTAAAAATTAAAAAATTAAAAAAGTTAATCTGGTTCATAAAGCTTGTTTGTTTTTTATTTTCAAATTCAAATAGTTTATTCAGAAATTCACAAACTCCCTGATTTAGTTTTACTGACTTAAAATTTCCATGCGTTTCCTACAGAAATCTACATAATGACGTTAAAAGCCTCGAAAAGTTGCATGGTTGCATCACAAGTTGCATGGAACTTTTTTATTAAAATGTTGTGTTTTGTTTTTGTTTTTTAAAATCCCTGTCCACTGTAATAATACGTAAAACAATATAAATATTTTCTTTTTATCGTGGCAATATAACAGTAAGTGATAATAGTGGTTTTAAAATAGATAAAATACATTAATTTATTATTGCGTTTAAGTTCATTAATGAAAACTTTGCATCTATTCTAGTTTTCTAGGTAAAGTTTGAGTTAAAGGGCTTGAGCAATGTTGAATAAGCCCAGCCAGTTTCTGGTGAGAATGTGTTGTTGTCTGAGTTTCATCCGTGTGACACCCAGCAGGCCTCCATCAGTGTCACAGCATATCACTGACACTCTCATCCTCCCATTCAAACCATGAAAAACGTACATGCCATCAAAACTGAAGTCATGTCATGGGCCGCCCCGCATTAGTGACTGCTTGCTTAGCGGAGGCTAATTGATTAATCACACTCATTGTAGTGAATAGCAGCAGTGTTCTCCAGTTTGAATGCCGACTGCTCCAGGCCTGGCGGGACGTCCTGAGACAGTGCCAACGCAGTGCTGTCCTCAGACTCAAACAAGCCGTGTTAGACTCATATTGGCTCTATCTACATCCTGCTTTGTTTTAGTCTCAGACGGCACGTCCGTGGGCCGTCTGGTTGTAGGCAATGTTACCTATTCACCTCACACCCCTGAAACCCTTGCTATAATGACAACATCACAACAGCAGTGATGAAATTATTTCAGTTGTCATGATAATGAATAACTCTATAAGGTTTTAAAAAGGCAAAATCCTTGAAAAATCTTGGAAACACCTAAAAAAACATGGTCTGTTTTGTGTTGCCTAAAAGAAAATGCTAATTTATTCTTTGCCACTAAGTGTCACTTTTGGAGCGGTAAAAATAGGTTTCCCCGGTGCACTACTTTAGCGCTGTTTCCTTGGGATGTTTTTCATTTCCACGGGTTAGAGCAACCCCCAAAATATTTGATATTTAGCCCCTAGAATGTGATTTTTAGCAGGAGGACTGCGCCAAAAAACTTGCATTTAACCACAACGGAATGCAAATTTAACAGTAAATTCCTCCTAAGAGCGACTGGACTAGTTTTGCTGTTAAAATCTGACAATCCTGCCAGTAACTGTACACAAAGCAGCACTGCACTCACAAACACTTCTTTATGAGGCATTACAGGCTAAATGTAATGAAAATGAGGTCAATCAATCACACATAATAAAGTAAATATAAGTAAACTCAAATAAAATTAAGACATGTGGAGATATCGTATTTTAGTCGCATTATTGAGGTGCTGTTTAGACATGTAGACCCTCATGTAGGACTTTTTGCCACATTTTTTGACAGGATACACAAATGGGCTGACAGCAAACAACAAGGCTTCTACATATGACAAATAATTAGCTGCACTTGAAGCTTTCGTAGAATTAAATTTCGTAAAAAGATTCTGCTTGAAATTCTGGAGGAAATGTTGGATGGCATTGCACGGAGACGTAATGAAGTGCCACACAGGTATTCATTCATATAAACACCCTAATCATAATATTGTTTCATTCAGAATAATGTAAATAATTAGATTACCAATGTTCATGTAAAATTAGTCAATAAAAATGATCTTGAATGCATGTCAACCTGTTGTTGTACAATCTCTGTCACTCAAAATATGAATCTTCTATTACTCATTATAGAAGCACCTTAAATTATGTTTTCAAAGGCTTATTTTTAAAAATGTATTAGAGTAATTTATTTGAGCTAGTAGTTTCATGTCTTTGTTTTTAAGTATATCTATTGCGCATATTCATGTCAACGGCAGTTGCTCTGCTGGCACAAAAGCCCAAGAATTACATGATTTACGGTTTTTAGTAATCTCGTCAAGAGAACTTTCTGAGCTGATTATCTTAAGCGATTATCTAAATGCTTCTGGAGATGAAAAACAAGGAATAAAACCAAAACATCTACTATGACATAATAAATGTTGTTCATATGTTGTCGAAATCTCCTTGAGAATTTCCTATAGGTATTTACACTATAATGCTTTATTTCTTAATTCATGAGTAAAATAATGTGGTAAGTAAACTTCATACCCCCCCACCCATAAGATGAAATAAATATTACCATGCATTTTTTTTTATAAAAAATGTATACAATGTATATATTTATTTTAAATTTACATTGATCTTATTTATCTTTTTTTGACCCTCTCTATTCTATCTTTTAGCTATTTGTTTTCTTCTTCATTGAAAAAACACAGCACTTGACCTTCTGCACTCTTCTGAAATAACATTTCAGTATAGTTTGCTAACCAGCCAAACCATAACCCCCCCAACCAAATTGTTAATTAACCAAGATGGTGTTGACATTTACTTGAAAGTTCCTTGGTTTAATTTGGTAGAATTATAAGACATAAATGGCCATGTGATCTCAATATATCCAGCAGAAAAAGTAAAAAACACTAATAGACTTATACACTTATAAAATACAAAGGATCATTTCACAAACAACACGATGGACTATTATTTTCATGCAGGTATGAAAGGTCAAATTTCTGTTTGCAGCAAAATACCAGTTATGGATAAAAATGCATACAATTAGCGTCTGAGCTTCACAAAGTTCATTCACAAAGCTAAGCAAAAACCTGCAGCTAATGTTTGTTATGATAGTATGTTACCTGCAGTGCAGAGCCCAGCCAGCAGTGCTGATGAGACCAAGATGAGTCCTAATGGAGTCATTTTTACTGCCAATAACCTACACTGGAATGATATACATGGTGTTATTAAAACATCATCAAAACTATTGCATTCAATAACTTTTCATTTGAAAGTCAGCTGATCTTTTTAAAGATATGCCATTGTATGCTTGAAATATTACATTAGTACAGCACAAACAAAATCAAAATGCTTAAACAAAACAGTTTTACTTACTAAACAGAAATAAATTATGAAAAACACTCTTACCCTAAACTGTAGTCACCCACTTTTTATTGCTCAACGTTTGAGGCAGCACACTATATAACGCTTACACATACACCCAAGAGACTGAAAACAGCCAATAAGAAAACAGGGGATGGTCTTGAGTGAGGGGAAGGGGTAGTAGTTCTGACCACAACAAATGCACAAGGATTTATGAGTAGACAAGCTATGAGGGAGATTGAAACTTGGACAAAGAATACCAAGCATGTGATCCTGCAAACAAGGGATCTGAGGTCCGTGCATGACACAGGGTGTGCAGATGCTCATAGAAAATTCAATGGAGAGCTGGGTTTTATTGTACTCTAAAATAGCCTAATCCTAATTTATAACCCCACAGAATGGTCCTGGAATGAGCAAGGGAGGTTTCATCCATGGCTCCACTGCAGACATGCTACAAAGACAAACAAGAAAACCGCTACTTGAAAACTGAAGTGAAACTGAACCACCGTGATAAATACACATCCAAAGTGAGCTGTTCTGCCGCTTGAATCCTAATGAAGTGAACTTTTGTTAGAAAGACAACAGCCTACAATCTCTGTCACTCAAAGAGTCATGTAAATCCCAAGGGTTTTTTTTTAGCCGCACAGAAGGATTCGATTATGGTCCGTCTCACCAGCCATCGTAGTCCTGGTAACCATGGCCCCCGGAATGCCTGAGCTTTTATCCAATACGTCAGTCATAAGTGAAGATGAATAGGTCATGGTGTTTTTGAACTCATCAAGGGTTAAAAAGAGGAAAGTCCTCAAAACATCCAGGGTCTTGACAATAACAATTTCCAGTTAAAACTGGCACTGTGAAAACGAATGGGAAAAAAAAAATAACAGAAGATCTTTTAATTGAGTTTTGGTCTGAGAAGTAATTGGACATCTAGTGTGGGGCACGGCTTTATTCTTTGACATTTTTTCTCAGCAGGAGTTCCTGTGCAGGGCTAAGAGTTTGGAAAGGGTGAAGCCAAATGAAAGCGGGTCTTCTCAGAACAGGCCAGAATTCACAGAATGCAACATCTTAGGACAGAGCTACTCTGAATTTTCTTTATCTAGATTCTAGCTTCAAAGCTCAGACATGGCCAGTCATGCTCTGACACTAATCTGAATGTAGTCCAGTGGCGGTTCTACACTAAATTGCTCCCCGGGCGAGACTCCCTCCTGGCGCCCCCCCCCCCCCATCCGCTCCATACAGTACATTTTTTATTAAGTGTGGCCGCTTTTTCAGTAAATTTACACGGGCGATTTACAATATACTGTAAATATATTGGCTATACCCAAGATAAGCATAAACAATGGAAATAACTGTACTTGCAACAGTTTTGTTGCAGAGCATAATTTTGTGGTTACATTTAATTAGATCTCATGTTGTATACACTGCTTAAAAAAAATAGAACCCAGCTCAAAAATAATAGAAGATAAATGAT
>JAUCMT010000154.1:20795849-20818095 GCA_032357475.1 Enteromius thamalakanensis | reverse complement strand
TTAAGAATAAATTATAAAGGCTACAAATAATTGAAAGTGGAAAATATGGTAAACTGTATGTACACGAAAAAAAAAAAAAAACTGAGTTCGTGGTCTACCGGTAACTTAGGTGCCCCCCCAGGCAAAAATGTGAAACTCCGACTATGATGCAGAGTTGTTTTGGCATCTCATAGCGAGATTCCTATTCGCCGGTCACCAACGTGACATCTCCGTTCCCTACAATACGTAACCGAGTAGTTTTGTTGTAGTCTCGATTTACCTCTCCTCTGTCACCCAGCATGGAGTCCTTAGGCTTGGGTAATTGCTGGCCGCTGATAATCTTAAGAACCAATTGTTTTTTCAACAGCCCTGGTAAAGGATCCTCAACCATTGGATTAAAGGAACCTGCAAAAACAAAGGAAATGCAAAATTCTTACAATTCCATAATCCTATCATAACATCGACAACTCTTTGCAAAATTCAGCTTGCTTCACAAATACACTTACAGATTCACAAAGATAGACTTATAAAGTCTGTGTTTGTAAATTATTATTTAACTTGACTATATTACTTGACTTTATCTAAATGCCCTATTTTCTTGTTCTTTATTTCTTTGACAAAAATATTTTTTCTTTATGTAAACATTGTTTTATAATGATTTTTTGGTGTTAAATTAACAATATAATACAATATAATATAATATATATTTAAAAATTACAGTAACAACAGCTTACTTATGCATCATATGTTATATACAATGAATTATAACAACATCTGGGTAACAATTTATTTATGGCCTTTCTGTATAATGCAAATATAATAATCTTTGAAAGTTTGTCATGTGTTTTAGTGCGTTATATTTTCTGAAATTGTAACAATGACATAGATAAGTATTATGTATTATAAGTGTTGTTATTTTCATGGGATCATACAATGCATTATAAGGTGCATAACAGGGCATAAGTAATGCATTAAAACTAATTTGACTGAATTATATATAGATGTTTTACGTGTTAGCATAATATAAAGCAGGGAGACACTAAAACAGACAGAGGTACAACATCAGTGATCAAAAAAACAAATGTACTAGCAAATTTAGGAACTCACCTTCGCACATACAGGCAGGTTTCAGGATGTAACCACAGTTGCCGTTGCAATAAAACTTGGCTCTGTTGAGCTGCAGCACTCTGCCCTCTGTCTGGTAGTTCAAAGCCACTGTATAAAAACCATCAAAATTCAATGACTATTACGATGAATATTTACAAGCATATCTCTGGCGTTAGGGGCCATTTCGGCAATTGAAGTCATAACAAAAATGTACCCTTCTTATGATTAGTAATTCCTGTTAATCCAGTAGTGTCTTCCAAGAATTGAACCATTTTCATATTAAATTAAAATACTAGAGTGTGGCAGTGAGCAGCAGGTTCCCAGTATGTTTCAGACATACTGTTTATTCTTAATTTCTCCCTTAAACATAAATATTTGTTTGTGGGTGGATTGGCATACCCAGATGGCAGCCGGCGTTCCAGAAGGGCTGTGGGTTGAAGTTGCTGGAGTCCACGCGGTAAGGGGAGGGATAGATACGCGAGAGCTGGCGCTGGTTGAATCGCATGAATTGCACCGGCTTCTGCTGCATTAACTGATGGGCCTTGGTCTCGCTCATTGAGGACACCTGCCAACCGCTGCTGCCCGCTGCAGTGCAACAAACACGTCAGATGGGAAAACATACACTGGCACATTTCAACTGATCAGAGCTGACCAGATGGAACCATATGAAGGATGAGTAATAATCAGAGTAAGAATCAGTTTATTCATTTGAAAAATATAAAATGTGCATAATAAATCACTTTACAAATAAAAACAATAAACACACCCGCTATATACATTTTTTAAAAAAAAAGCGATTTAAAATTAAGAGAAACATTTTAAAACTGCAGATTTAAATAAATAAAATAATATTAATATTAAAATATAAAGAAAATTGAATTGTGATTGTGACACTGTTGGAAGAGAGCTAAACTGGACAATGACATCACTGAATAATCAATGCATTGACTGAAAAATTACTCTTTGTTATTTTTCCGCTTGAGTTATTGAGAAAATATTTTCCTATTTAATACTGTAAAGCTGCTTTGACACAGTCTTGTATAAAGTGGTAAATAAAGGAGACTTGACTTTACATTTTACATCAACTTCATAATTCTGAATCTCACAGGATGCATATTTTCTTACCTTGTGCCTCAAAGTCTGGTGTGCCCACAGATTTCGTGTATACCAGATCAGAAAGGGCTCTTGACAACTTCATTGTTTTTTTCTTTCTGTTAAAATGGATTGCAGTTACAGACATCAATGATGAAACATAAAATATCATGACTAATGATCTAAACCCACACACCATAAGTGATCCTAACAGTACCTGCTGTGATGCACTGGTGCTTTAGATGCCCCACTTGAGCTCTCCTGATCCGTGTCCGTGTCCTCAAAACTGGAGGACTTCCTCAATTTACTTGTCTTTTTCTACAGTGAACGGTGAACATGTCACAAATAACATAATAAACTCCAAAAGTATTACACAGCTGAATGTAGTATTCCAGAGAGCTGTATACATGTTATTATTATTTCTATTAATCATTTATTCAGTATGAATAATTGATAAAGGCAGAAGACAGATGTGTTTTTCAGTGTGTGCAGCATGTTGTGCTGTTGGGAGGAAACATTGTTTGTTTTTGTATGGGTCCATATGTGTAATAATATGTACTGTATGTAAAACTACCTTGCGTTTGGAGAAGCCGCCCATAAAAGATCTACCCATACGTTTGTTGCCACCAGCGTTGGCCTCGTCTCCAGTGTCAGTGCTGTCTTCTGCTTTGCCCTGTATTCAAAAAAGACGCACTTCATTGAAAATATGGACAGGAATATATACGTATATAAGTATACCAAATATAATTGGAATAGAAACTGATAGTGAAAAATATGATATTATAGTATTTTATTTTAGTATTCAGATTCAGGCTTTTGTAATTCAGACTCAAGTGGAGGAGTGTGTAAAAAAAGCAAAAATATGCAATTGTTTGCAGTTGATATTTATATGGCTGAAAGAGTAAGGCGAAATTCTAATAGAATGGAATGTAAAACATCGACAGCTTTATGGGCTGCACAGCAGATACTTAAAATAAATACATAAATATCAGTTGTCACTCTATATCTACTAATAACATGTCTTAAAAAGAAAAAAATACATATATGTATATGACACAAGGCATGTTTTTGTATATCAAATATGAGATAAATTCTGTAACAGACTTGTTCTTTGACACAACAATCACTAGGTGGCGACAGCAACCTATTCATTCAAAATCTACAGTATATGGGACTTATCATGGAAAGCAGCATTTTTCTTGCAGGTACAATGATTAGCTATAATATTTTTAGTTGTAAGGGTACATGAAAGAGACTGTTTAATTCCAGGTGTCAAGGAAAGGGTGGACTTCGGGGGAAAATGCTATAAATGTATAGCATATGGCCAATTTAAGCATGATTGCATGTATCTCTACGGGCCGTCAAGGACGGTGGTGGGGCACCTGCTGAAAAAAAAAACCCCTCTGTGTGCAATCCCGTGTCTTATTTGGATAAGCCTCGAGACAGTCCTTAAATAACCACACAGCACACATCTGTACAAGGACAAAACTAAGTTAATTAGAGTACTTGCTGAAGAGTTTAAATGAGTATGTAAATGTAAGAGAACAAGTAAGACTATTATTTAGGTTATGATGATTTTCTATCTGTCTATTTAAATAAAAAGTATATCAAATAATATTAATTCAGATACATTGATGTAAATTAAATGCATTAACAGAAACTAGATTACTGTGAAAGCAGAGGTGAATGTGGTAATTTTGTCTGTAAATGTGGTAACATTTCCTCTCCTGGAAAGGAAGTGACATGTATGGAGAAGTACAGCATATTAACCTTCAGCGGTGATTTGTCATGTTTTCCAGACGGTGGTAGGGCTGCGATGGTAAAACTGTCCGGATCTTCCCGGTCACGAATCTTTGACTCCTTCATTAGGTTATCTAATTTCTTTTTTGCAACATTTTCCGCCTGCTTCCTGTTCATAGACGTCTGGAAATGGAGAGGGAGAGAGGACTTAAAATTAGCATTGTAACAGCATTCGCAGGGAATAAGAAGGTCAAAAGCATTCATCAAAATGAATTCAACTGAAGTCTTGACCTAATTTTACATGCTCAGAAAAATTCATGACAAATATTCTCTTGCCAAAATGCCATCTTTTATTTTTACATTAAGGCACTTAAGAGAGAGGAGCTTTCATTCAAAATGCATAAGTCTTTGAGGTTTCACTGAGAGCCTTTTGCATGAAGTACAATTGAAACATTCTGCTAAAAGAACATGACAGATGTAGAACGACCTGAAGAATTGAAGATTAGCGTGAATCTATTTAAACTTTCAATGACTTGACCAGGTAATATTTCAACGTCAAATGAAAATAAAATAAAAAACTAATTTATTTCACATTAAGAAAATGAAAACTTACTTTAATACCATTAAAGGTATTGCATTTGCAACATTATTTTCATAAGAATTAAACATATTAAATCTCTCCTTCACCAGCTTATTCCTTACTTTTTTTCCTATTCTGTATCATGGATTGTCTACTGCTTTTGCCCAAATGTATACAACAGAGCAGACTGCATGTGGTAGTCAATCCCATAATGCAATGCACTTGATTTCATCCGAAACACTTTAGAATAGGTAACGCTTGTTAACTATTAACTACTACTTTTCCATCAATTAATTCTTTATTTGCTGTTTATTAATAGTAAGTAAAGTAGTTGTTAAGTTTAGGTATTGGGTAGGATTAGGGATGTAGAATAAGGCATTAATATGTGCTTAGCCAATAAATAAACACAAATGGGAATATTCAAGTAATATGCATGCTAATAAGCAACTAAAAGGTATAACCATACAATAAAGTGTTACCATTTCATCTTCTACATCCAGTGGTGAATAAACATTATCTACGCCAAAAATAAAAAAATAAACCACACCATTTTACAATACTTACATCTCCATTCATGAGCTTACAGTCATCCTCCATCTCATCAGCGCTGTCTTCATCAGACACGTCCCCCTCCTCTGCATTCTCATCTATATTTGGGGGCAGTTTTTTACCCTATGAGCAAACATACAGAAACACGTCAGTTGTGAGTTGTGTTTTCAAATTATATATCTAACACTAGTTCAGTGTAAACTCTGTAGTGGTTCAGAACACTGAACGACGCTTTCTATATATTTGCAAAGCAACTTAGTTAGTAGTAGCCGAGTGTACTAGTCATCCTTGTACAGATATGATCAACTGTTTCTCCATCTCGGCTGAGCTTTTAGTGTTGTTACTGGAAAGGATGAAGCTTATTGGTTGGTTCTTGTCACATGACCCCCGTCAAAAAGTTTGTTTTTTATAATTTAATTTTCTACCCTTGTTTTATTAACGTCTACACCTACCCCAGCCCTAAACTTATTCTTTACAATGAGGAAATACTAATTATTCAGGTCTCACTGGAAGAAGGGAAGTTAATATCTCAATGTGACTTCCTGGTTAAATAAAGGAAGAATAATTGTTGTACAGTGTGATGCTGCATTTATATGTGCATGCCCAGTAGCCAAAACGTATCCATTCTATTTTTTAAATTATATATTCAATACAGTTTAAAAAATAAAAATACAAAGACAATTTAAAATTTTAAATGCTAGAGGATATATAAATAATTTCATAGGAAAATTGAAGAATTAAAATTGGACCCTCCAGGATCAAGTTTGCAGACCGCTGCTTTTTGATCATTACAAATAATATTGCAAAATGATTTTCATAGAATAGGAAATATGCAGTCTTTTGCATCACATACATTATCAGTATTATATATGTGGTCTTGAAGAGGTTCCTTTTTTCTCTCTTTTTTGGACTCGGTCGTGACTTGGACTCGAAACTTTTGGTCTTGACTTTTTTGACACTTAATTAATTATGACAATTAATTCTTGGACTTGTCTTGGACTCAACAAAGCTGGACTTGACTACAGCTCTGGTGCTTTATACAGTAAGTACTAATAAGCAGAAAATACAGTAATAATATGCATGTTCTTTTGTAGAAACTATATATATATATATATACACTATAATATGGTGACATAAACATATTAGGTCACACTTTATTTTAAGGTCCAGTTGTTTCTATTAACAAACCACTGACTATGACTTTTGTATCAATAAACTTCTAATATGTTGCTTATTAATTAGTTTCTTGTAAATTTAAGGGTTTTGGGTTGGATTAGGAATGTAGTATATGGTCATGCATAATATGTGCTTTCTAGGTAATAATACACAGCCAATATGTTAATGATAGGCAGGCTGATTTACAACTATTTAATAGTGAGAATAGTTAGGAGTAGTAAGAACTCTTTCTACACTAAAGTGTTACCAAATACTTGGGATTCCAATGTGAAAAGTTATTCATATAGAAACTGAAAAGTTTTGGGTGACAATTCCCAAATGCTTTAACTAATTAATTCTCATCTCACTGTATTCTCAGTATTGCAATCATTATTGTAACAAGTTTTATTCTGTAGTCTGTTTTTAACTATACTGTCATGGCAAAACAACAGTTTCAGGAAAATCTTGCTGAGCGAGCTAGTTTTTTTTATAAATGTATTTATAGCTCCAACCTGAATAAGAACATTTCTGGTCTGCTGGCATGTAGACATTTGAAGGAAACACTATCGTCCCCTTGAGTACTAAGTTTTCTTTTTGTAAAAATGCTCAATGCATCTGTGTCTGCATTTTTATACTTGAATAAGGAATGTTCCTGGCCCTAGGGTCTTCTAGCACTAACAGCATCTTTCAAGACAATTACAACCAAGGGGACCCATCGCCACTTAAAACTGCTTTATCAGTAAACGCTATGATTAACCAGCACAGAACAGCACTCTGATGTACTGACTGAGGAAGTACAGCACTGACATAGACAGGGACATTAACAGCAAGAGGCCAGCGATAGATGACAGAAATGGGTTAATCAATGGCAGTTAATCAATCAAACAATGTATGACCTCAAAAAGTAATTCGATTTTAGCATGTGCTGTTGTTTTCTACTATTATCGGCTTTGATGTTGCATTGGCAGACAGTGTAAAATGAATGTCTAAGCAGTTTTGAGTCATTAAATTTAAAGTATTTTAAAAAAGTCTTCAGAATATGTGCCCGCCTCAATAGTAACAAAGCCACGCTTCAGGCAAAATCAGTGACTGAGCTGCAATGCGAGTGTTTTTTCAAACACACGGTCTGTTCTTTGGACTCCCGGTAGCCACGTGCCGAGCAATTTGTCAATACCACCGGCTGGCCCAGTTTGCAGTTCAGGATTCACTCTCTGGTGGGAATGCCAGTCTGTCTTCCAATTATAGCGCCAACACGCTTGCCGAGCTGCTCCATCTACGGCCCAATTTTCAACCCTCACACTTTATTAAAAGCACAGGAGAGGTCTGCACTTCAGCAAATAGATTTTATATCATTAAGACTGTACTATTTTGCTGCTCTAAAAGGTTTTCTGATAGAAAAAGACCAGCAACTGTACTAAAAAAGGACAAAAACCTAAATGCAATGGTACTAAAATATCTATAGTTGTGCATTCATTATTGTATTATTACTAAAATATTGGTGAATCGTAATTCATTTGTAATTTTGTAATTTTAATTCAATTACATCACGCAAGCTGATTTACATCATTAATACCTCCGATCATCAACTAAAAAAGACACCAGACTTCTTCCATAGTGCTGATGAATAAAGGTTAAGATGGTTACCTTGATGAGTATTTTGCCTTTTAGGGCTTCAGGTGAAGGCATTAGTCCAGACTGGTCGGCAGGGATGGAAGATACATCCAGTTTATCACCAAACACTTCAGTCAGATACTGAGCCATCTTCTTCTGCTGAGGGACGCTGCAGTGATTCTCAATAGACAGGATCACTGGAAACCTGAGGAAAGATTGTCCACAAGACACATTTACAGATCTACCGCAATAGGTCAAAGTGTCTCATTCAGAAATATTCAGGACATATTACTCTGTCTAATATAAAACAGAATAATTCATAATTAGCTGTTTTCTGTCTGAGGTGGACAAACAATCATTCTGAAGGTTAAGAAATTATTATTTTTATTGATTAAAGGTCTTATTTCATACTCTATTTGTAGAAAGTACAGACTATTTTTGTTATGAGAAACCTTGAAATGTTATCCACAAGTGAAAAACAGCTCCGGATAATGACAGATACTGATGTAAATGTGCACTTTTGCTAACATTGCAGTTTATACCTAAACAAGCTCAAGTGACAAGCTAAATACACATATTAGACACATATCACATCCGACATACGTGTGACATATTGTCTAAAAATAGCTTATTTTTTACTGCGACCCTCAAAAACCCTTGACAGCATGCAGCTTTATTGGATTATCACCGTAAGCAGCAACAACACCTTAAAGTAATACCGATGGAGGAAACATGCTGTCAGTGTGAAATGTTCATATGGACACACACGTTCACACACTCCTGGACCTCCACTGCTCAATAGAGCTGTTGTGAGACTGGGATATTACAAACACAATGTGACTGCGGGCTAGAATTAACTGTCCTTTGCTGGCAGTGGTCAGACAATATAAACCTTCCGGACTGAAACCTAAAGGAAAGCTCAGACAGACTGCAGAGAAATTGTTTTCTTTAGAAGACTCCTCTTTCAAAGAATAAAAAAAACTTGCACCACTATGATATATCATCTAGGAAGTATGATATATCATTTTTGATTTTCTGCAATGTCAAAATATCTTAAGACATAGATCAATGTGAAAATGATAGCAAATGAAAGCATGGTGGTCAAAGCTACGTATAATGTCATATAGTAAGGAAATTCACTAAAAACAACAACAAAAAAAAAACTAAAATAGTAATACATATTTTTAGTTTTTTTAGAGTTGTAACCAAAATGAGTTTTTCTGTACATAATATACAGCATGACTATGTAGTGTGTATATTTCTATATCTATCTATATGAATACACACACGTGGATTTATATATTTAAAAACATATGTTGTGTTTATATATTAAATGTAATTATATAGAAAATAAACTAAATATACATGTAAATGCATGTAAAAAGTTTCTAAATATATACTGTACACGTGTGTCTTGAAAAGGTCACAAGTCTGGCTTATGACACTAACCAGCTGTTTATATCTCAGTCAAATAATATCTACTGTATCAGTTACTTTCTGAAGCAGCAGAAGTCTCTTACTGTGTTTTGATGAATGCATATTTGTTGATGGTTTCGATAACATCTTTAAAGAGGATTTTGGAAGTCAAGGTGTAGCCATGATGTACAATTGGTTCTCCATCCTGTCCGTCCCAGCAGTCCACTAAAGGATGATGATAAAAAAGGTTATTTTTAGTGCATTTTTAATTAATCACTTACTTTTTCCATTGTATTTCTAAACAAAACTAAATCATATTTAAGAAAAAAAAATACAATTACAATAAAACATTGATTCATAATCATTTGCACTATAATATATACACCTACTTTCTCTATAGGGTCAAGTGTTAATAGACCCTGGAAAATCAGGCCAATCTCACCTTCCACACATCTGCAGCCGGCCTGCAGTACCCAGGCATACATATCCACGCGCGACTGGGACATCAGCTGGTCGCCCATAAGGTAGGTGTTGTGGGAGGAAGCAATGAAGTAGTTACTAAGAGGCTGCGTCATGTCCTGGTTCACCTCGTAATGCTCAGGGTTGAAGATGTCCCCCGCAGGACTGCGCATGTAACTCGTAAAACCTGCGTGGTACAGTGAGAGGTGACTGTGAATTACAGTTGTAGCTTGATTTTCATCACCAGTAACAAAATTCAATGTGGTTCATAAAAATTGCCAGTGGCAATGCAAATTTTTTAGTGTCAGTTGTTGTTGTTGACATGGTGGTAAAATAAAACTTGAAAATAAGATACATTAAAAAAATGTGCACAAAAAAATGCACATATTTGAGTAGGATAAACTTTTTATCCAATAAGAGAAAAATGCACATAAACTACAATGGAAACACATTTGCCAAATGAATTTCTCCATGTGAATCAAAGAAGTCATGACTTTTTGAGACAGGATAACTTTACTAGCATTTGACTTCATCTTGTTGATCAATTCATCTGCTCGCTCTGAAGCACAAGTACTTTATATTTGAAAATTATTATATTCAGTGGCTTATCCTAGTTAGAGATATTTAGTGTCAGTTTATCAGGAAGTGATGGTTTTGTGGCAATATTTCAATTTTGTGCACGTTTAATTAGAATATATAGATGGAAACATAGCTGTAATTCTATTTCAGCCTTGTTTTCATTCAATCATTCAATATGGCATCTTACTATTGCAAACTATTTTTTTTTACATTTCTGAAGTCATCACAGTTGGTTAAAGTTATATAGTGGTGAATGTAAATTGTGTTTTCATTTGCTGTAACTGCAAAATAAATTAATTAAATAAAAAATCCATGATGGTTACAAAATAGACAAAAATATCAAATTTGTCAAAAATTAATCAGTTAATCAGTTTTCTGTAACTCAATGCTAAAGTAATAAAACACAACATGTAGTGTAATAAATGCACATTAATGTTTGTAAAATGAAGATATTAAAGCTTTGCATGGACATTGCATGGATTTCTACTGACAGTAAATGTGATCGCACCATGTGAAGTCCTCTTATAAAGGAAATTTTCAGCTAATACATTTTAGAGGTAACACTTTATTTGGATAGTCCACTTCAGACATTCTACTAACAGTAAGTAACTTTGCAGCCACATGTCATTAGAGTTCTAGTAGACTAAATATCTTCTATTTTGATGGGTCCACAACATACAGTACAGCATACCAGAAACATCAGAAACGTTGCAAGCAAAAGTCAACCTACTCTACTAACCCTAAACCTACTCTAACAGTCTACTCTGAGAGTTAGTAGACATATAGTTGTGAATCAATGAGAACAGTAGTTACAAAGTTACTTAAAAGTTAGTAGAATGTCAAAATAAAGTCTAACCATTTTATAAATAAGAAGTGCCTACCGTCAATACCCAGGACACCCAATGTCTGGTTTTCAGGACAAGGCTCAAACTTGGCCACAATTTCGAGGCAGTGCTCCTTTGAGACATTTGTCATCTGATAAACACAAACAAACAGTAAAGAAAGATGAACAGGTGAACGATTAAACCCTTACAAGCATTCAAAAAAGCTACTAAACAGCCATCTAATTATATCAAAGCTACATTTTTATTCATATTACATAGGAAATATGTGATAAATAAGACCACAGGGAGCCATGCTCACACAGCTAGCCCATCTCCGCTCTGGAGTCCGATTGTGACGCCCGACAGCTGCCGTTTAAATGGACTGATTAGTCAATGAGATTCCTATCCACGCCAATCAGTGTCAGATCTTTCCTCCAGCTAATGCAGCGGGGGGCGGCGGGACCCTGCCAGCTGCGGATACTGAATCGCCAGTACATCAACACTCTCGTTGATGATGAGCTGCTCCTGGAACTTAAATGGATTGCTCCACTTTGTTCTCAGCTTTGTTTTTCTCAGTCCATTAAGAAACTAACGATGCCGTTTCATGAGGGCCACTTTTTTTGTGTGCTAGTAACTACTGGAGGCAAATGTGACTGAAGTGTTATCATGAAGAAAAGGTGACACCATTTGCTTGAAATGCTTATTTTCTAATTCTATATGGTTCGTGGTGGGCGTTTTGCGTTTTTAATTTCAATTCGATAGCATGCTAGTGCTTTACATTGCTGAATTTCAACTAGTAATGAGATTTTAATGACCGCCTGAAACATAGCAGCGTTCTATCAACCACTTTCTTGAAACACCACTTGAATCAAACATGTTGTGATTTGCGAGTGTAAAGTAATATGAAAATGTACCACTAGAGGTGATTTTGCAAATGAGGTTACATAGGTTAATGAACAGCAGGATAATATTCACACTTGTTAACATATCAATTCACTCGAGACGACTGTAAGTTCATTATGATTTCATTTTAAATCACAAATCAGTTGCCAGAGGCATTTTTCAAAATATGTGCATATAAATTTAATAAATGTTAACATACAATAATTTCTTAGTTGTTTTTATAAATAATTTATAAAGCTGCAAAATGTTAATAGGTAGTTGATGCATAACAAATCCACAGCATTTTTATCACCTCCTCACCTTCACTGATGTGCTGTAAATTTTTATCAAAAGCACAAATTTCGGCAGGCAAATATGGAGGAGCTGAAAAAAGTACTCACGCTTAATGTGTGCTCAACTGTCTTCTTATTAATTTTTTAAGCAATAATAATCACTTGATTCCTCAGTAGACAATATGTGATGCACACAATTTCCCAAATGTATTCCAAAAAGAGCTTTACATGCCTCGTGTCTAAAAATTATTATGTGTAAACAAGTTCACTCATTCATGATTTTTTTTTTAAACACTGTAAGTGTATATTTAATCTTTCAGTGTGAATGACCTGTTAATGTAGTATTTGTGTTTCAGGCGACTAATAAAAATTCAAATAAAGCTTAAGCTGCCACCTTTAGCTGTTCTTCAAAACCATGAAAGAAGAGATATGAGATTGTGTGAGGACAGACTTTCCAAAATGCTGGGGAAAGCGCCTATGAAAGGACACATATTTTCATCAAGTTTATCAAATTATATGCCTGAGTTAAAAAGGAGGACATGAAAACAACACACACACCAGATGCTTCATGGTATCTGCTGCCTTTTTATCATGCAGTGGATTTTGCCCACAAAGCACACCTCACCTTTTGTTCAGTCTCAAAGAAGCGTTTGAGGTCATCTGTGTCCAGGTGGTCTTTATGGTTGCTGTAGGTGAGCATCAGCAGGTACAGATCACGCCGCGTTGACATCATCTTATAGAAAGAGCAGAACTCCTCAAATCCCAAAGTGCCCTGGTTGTCATCAGTGTCTGCCTCCTAAAGACCAGTGATGGAGAAACAGTGAGATTGAGATCAATGACATGGAAAACTCCAAAGGGTGTTATTATGTCCTTATATTATATTAATAAATAATAAACAACATTAACATTTAAGGAGAAGCAAATATTTTGCCTTTACATGAAAGTCATTAATTAATATTTTAATATAGCTAGTTTTATTGGGTCATAAAACACTTCAATTGAGGCAGACAATAAAAAGGCTTTTTTTTTTTAAAGATGTTTCATGCAGATAAACTGTTATCACTTTCAGCACATATTCACAATACATAAAACATACTTTGCACATATATACCACTGCTTTATAAAAGATATGATTTCTCAAAAAAAAAAAAAAAAAACAAAGCTCAAAAGGTTTATGAACTGTAACAATTTTAGTTAAAACTGAATTTTATAGTTGAACTTCTGTAAAACAATAATGCACAGCTACGGGTAGATTTGCTTGCTAAAGCTGGATTTCAGTCACTGATCACTGGTTATGATGGAAGATAAACTAGCAGCTCTTCAATCAACTACAGAAATGGCTCATTCAACAGCAGAAACTCACTGTCACAATTAAACCCCCACCACGCTGAGAAGTCAAACCCTAGAAAACAACAGCGCATCCACATCTCCTGCAGCTCTCTGCCCATAAGAGCCCAAAAGTGTTTTCTCAGCTCAGTGAATCCCGGGCTCAGACGCCGGCACTGATCCGAAGAGCTGCTGAGTCAAACACACACATAAAGGCTTGCGGTGAGCCGAGGCGTGGAGGATGTAATAAACCCGGAGCTAAGCGCCTGAGAATTGCTGCTTTATGGAGAGAAGTGTGAAAACAGGTCACAAACACTGAAGCTGCTCAGAAGAGCTCCCTCTGAGTAGCTGACATCACTTCCTCTGAGTATATCAGACTGAGGTATCTAAACCAATATACCAGTTCAACCAATATATTATTATTTAAACTGTATTTGTTAATTAATAATGAAATTCGTTTTTTAATTAGTAAGGATGAAGAAAAATAGATAAAATCCCAGAACACAGTGTGCTGAGAATCACACAGGTTGTTTGTGAGGTTAAGCCAGAGAAATCAGGGCCAAAGACTTCAGGTGAAAAACACACTCAACATCACATTCTGTTGTTGGATAGCAGGGCCAGATTGCCCCCCTGTGGTTTACTGTGTCTTACACTAAAGGCCATCTGTGTCCATTTACAGCAGATGGGGTGGACGCTGATGAAGTGTGAAGCTTAGCGACCTGCAAACAGCTGATGTGAGGTCTCAACCACATACTCACACACAGTAATCCAGACGGACTGGAAAAATGGAGCAGAGTGGAGCCATACACGCCATGGTGTGGCCCAGAAAAAAAAAAAACAATCTTTCTGCAAAGACCTTCAATGACTTGAAGACAGACAGCAGTGTATTGATATTCAAAGTAGCATAATTGTAGATCATAAAGGACAACTGTCTCATGCACATGCATGCAAACAAAATAGGCTTTTTTAAAATGCTAAGCTCTAATCTGATTTACAGGTGCTAGGATGCATAGGTTGGTAATGGTTAAATATCTTTTTGGAATGATCTAAAGTTTTTAGCATCTTCTAATTGGATCTGGTAAAGAGATTTTGAAAAGATCTAAATGCTTTGGTGTAGTCAGGGTCAAACGTTTCAGGATCAAATCTTTCTGCTGTTTTTGACAGCATCTAACAATGTAAAAAGTAAACTGTTGGTCACCTTACATGTCAGTCATAATAAACAGACAACTTCCTGTAAAAGTGGGCGGTTTTTGATCAGAATAAACTATAACGTGACCAGATTAAGAAAAGGCACAACATATACTGATGGTTTAATTATGTATATATACAGTAAAGATGCTGATTAAGTATTCAGTCTTCAAACTGTTTGCGGTAACTTTCCAGATGTTGTATGTTTAACAGCTGATTTGGCAGGTGGCTATTATTAACCAATACCAACAATCCTTAAAGCGAGAAGCAGATCATAATGACTCACCTTAAACATCTGTTTGACTTTCTGTCTGGGCAGGTTGACATTAAGCTTGTGCAGGAGCTGAAGCACTTCACTGATGCTCAGGCAGCCGTCTCCATTCTTATCAGCCTCTGTGAATGTCTGCTTCAGCCATTTGATGGGTAGAGTTAAGGGTCTGAGAGAACACAATGGTAAAACACCTGCACTAACAACAAACACATATAGATGCTGTGAAAACTGTGTAGCTTTTTCAGTAACAATTAACTTCTCCAAAAAATAGTAGTTTAGCATGAATAGATACATTCACATTCTAATGTTCACTTATAGTAACTAAAATAGAAGTAGCGTGAAGTTTTAAAGTAGTTTCCCCTAACAGGGAATTAGGAGTGTGCAATATTTATTGTAAAGTATGCCACTCTCTTTGTAGAAAACAAACAAAAACATGTCTTGAGAGTCCAAAAGCATTTAATGTGTTATGAAGCTTATTAGAATAGAATTCAGTAAAATTAACCTATAATTAAAAAAAGCAAAAACTATCCATGTATGTTTTTTTTATTTTTTAGATTTGTTAAATATATAATATAGTTAAGTAACATCACTCCTGCAAGTGTCAGCTGTTTCCCCCCACCCCCTAAATATTAGCATATGTGAGCGAATGTGATAATAAAATATTTTGTGGTTGTAGTGGTTAGTCCCTGAATGAATCTGTTTGGGAATGAGTCTGTGATTCATAAATCCATTTATAAAGACAGCCATTTGGTTTGTTTCTACATGAAATAGCTGTTTAGAACAAATCATATGAATGAATGAATCACTCATTAAGATTGAGACTTGCTGCCACCCACTGGCAGTTTTAGTGTCACATTTGTTTATAAATGAACAATTAAATTTAATCCTGGCATAAAAAAATTGTTTAATTGAACAAAACATAGTTTAATTATAAATTTCCCCCAAAAATCAAAAGTGAATTAAAACAATATTTCTTGTCAATAACGAACACTCCTGCAGGGATTCAGACTCTTCTGACAGTTTCAATGTGCTCATGTTTCCTAGTTTACTAGAATTCTGAGTAATAGTAAGACAGATAGTTTCTGGAATGGGAGATTAGTCAGGAAGGATATTGGTCACGAGTGCGTTGTCGCTTGGCCAGACTGTCTTCATCACTGATGCCAGCCAAAAGGTACTTAAGGCCAGTAATCCAGGTGCGAGCTTCTTCCCCTGTACCTGACACCAGGTCAAGAGACTCCATGTGCTCGCCATAGTAGATGCTGAAGCAGCAGTTGGGATCAAAGCTACCGTCGGCATACCGCTGAAAGATCTCCGACTGCTTCCCCTCACACACCTCCCGAATAGAGTCGATTGAGACTGTAAGGAGAAAAAGCAAAAGCACTGCAATTGGCACAGGGAAGTTAAAGAAGGAAATGGCATTTATGCTGTAATCCTGAGGTGTTTGTTAACATTCTACTTTCCTCCAAGTTGCAAAATTCTCAAGAAATAACATCCCAATGCTACGAATATGTGTAGTGAAGTCCCCCAAGAGCAGATTATGTAAATGAGAAGAGCAGATGGCTACCTCAAATTAAACACTCTCTAACACCAATGTAGACCATTTAATTAAATCAATTTGTGCTCATTTAGACCTGTTTGCCAAAAGAAGCCACATCTGAACAGTATGTTATAGTAGCACATTCCTCAGCAACAAGCAATCCAAATAACTAACACCCATTTTCAAGATGTATTAAGGAATCAAAATGGGATTTTAGACAAATAAATACAACATATCTGTTAATTAATCTCAAGAATACTTGACTCTGATTGGTCAGTCATGGCTTTCTGCGTATTCCATTTAAATATTATTGTTTAATGATGTACTATACAAATTGTCAACAATGCAGTTAAGAAAGAAAGATAAACAACAAAGTGCATTTAAGAAGCACAAGAAGAAAGACCATGGAGGCATTTTACAAATATATTTATGATTTGTTGACAAGCTGAACCCTTTAGAAAAGTAGCCAAACGTTTTTTTTTAGCATACACAAGCAACGTACACAAGTAGTTCATCTTTTTGTCTGTATTCTGTTTTGCAACTCTTTTTTAATTTCAAAAGGGCAGCTTGATTGTGGTTTAATACCTAAAATTTTTAGGTAAGTAAAACTTTATGTAAAGTGCCATTAGTGTGCAATTTCTTCTAGAATACATCTGCTGTAGGCTACTAAATAATGCAGATGGAGGTGGTGACAAACACTCTTTAGATAATCTTATTGTTGCACACTGTCTACATATTTGGTATCATTTAGAGTCTCTATGACTCCTTAAAGACTCAAGGTTCTCTAATGAGTATTTTGAGCACAAATCAACTGGTGCATATGTTTGCTCAATGAGGCGACTGCAATCTTTCCGGTTAAGACTGATGAATAATTGAGTCAACTTAAGAAGCTGATTAATTCCCTGGGCTGCAGTGGAATGTCGGGACTCTGAACTTTATCCCCCCTCGCGAGACACAATGAGCGCTATCATTTAGACATGAATCATCGGCTGCGCTACTGAAGTAACGTTCCCCTGTGAGGCGTGATGTCAATAACTCATGCGAGTCGAGGACACCCTCAGGAAATAGAAAAGGCAAGTGATGCAGGCTCTGTAATCTATTCCTGTCATATACATGACAGTTAGAGCCATCAATTATATTTAAAGTATCAACTGCAACAGACATAAATATGAATGACATGCAGAAGTATTCCTTCTTTAACAAAAAAAATCACAAATGAAATTATAATTTATATTTTTTATATTTTTTTAAAATAAAAGTCTTCAGTCTTTCTGAAATATTCAAATCCCATTCTCACATGTGTTTGAGTTTCAGAGCACATACGTATACAAAAAATACACCTCTGCACTCATTGGTATTCTTAAACAGTTCTTTTCAAATTTTAATTCTTGACACTTAAATGAGACATGACTCATACTGTATCATTGATGGACTCATCGGTGCTTTTTAGGACAGGGTTGTCTACACTCTTAAAAAGTTTGTTACGAGCGATGCCATTAAGAACCATTTTTGGTTCCACAAAGAATCATTCAGTCAAAGGTTCTTTTAAGAACCATCTTTCCTTTTTATAATGTAAAGAACCTTCTTTCACCACAAATAACTTTTTGTAAAAAAGAAAGGTTTCTTTAGATGTTAAAAGTTTGTATGGAACTATTTAGACAGAAAGGTTTCTCTATGGAATTGTGAAGCACCTTTATTTTTAAGAGTGTACAGTAATTCTACTCCTGGAGGGCCACTTTTCAGCAGAGTTTGGCTCCAGCCCAAAATTAAACAGCTGATCAAAATTTTTGGGATCACTAGATCCTAGGCATCCCTTCCTAGCAGTGCTGGAGCTAAACACTGCAAAAAGATGTCCCTTTGGGAACAGGAATTGATACAAGTCTTGCACTCTGAAAAATAATGCTATTTGTGGTTCCATGGATACATTTTAACATCCATGGAAACTTTCCATTGCACAAAAGCTTCATGTTTTGCTTTGTTTTTCTTCTTCAAATATTAAAACATCAAGAAAAACTTTTATTTCAAGCAGTTGTTCTCAAAACTGACCTGACCATTACTGTGATAACTCCCTTTATAACCTTTATTTTTAATAGTGTAGGAGATGAGTAAGCTATAAAATAACAACATCTGAGTACTGAAAGTTTCATCAGGGTCAGAATAAATCATTATCACTGAAAGAAATGACTAATTAAAAACAATGCATTCGGGGGTGGAGACGTATCCTTAAAAATGGCACTTACTTTTGGCTTTCTCGTTCTTCCTAGAGGGCCGCCAGCGGATGCAGGACTTGTGTTCGTCCAAGTAGAAAAAGCGCACCAGGCCTTTGGATCCTCCACGCAGTTTCACCATCTGAGTGCCCGTCTGCATGGAGCTCATGCATTTCTCCACTAACAGAAAGCAGACACATCATTAGATGGCTGAATATCACACAAACTCCCCAAACCAAATAATAAATAAAACAGCTTGTGCATCAATCCAACTTTTACTGAGAGCGCAAATACACCAAAGTTAATTTTATGTTTCCAGATGGCCAAGGTTAAGTTATCTGCTCCACAGAATATTTTTGTTCAACACCACTCAGGTATTTTTTCAGCATTTTTCTTTGCTCATGTGCATTACCCAGAGGACATCCATCAAAATATCTGACATGCTTCTGAATCAGCCCTGAGCTCAAAGGGGCCAGCAATCATTACTGTGACCTTTATGAACCTGATCGAAATCCAATATGTTTCATTTTCAAACGTCCCTCTTCCCTCACAACGCAAGTATTGTTTGGCAAGATTGAGCGTTTCTCTCTCCATGCTGTACTTATGACAGCAAATGCTCACAGGAAACAATCATGGATTTGAACTAATTGGCACAATTACTCTTAAATTTCCTCTAAAGGGCTCATTTCACAATTGACACGTGGTTGTAAAATGCTAAACCTGTCTATAATGTTTAAGCACTGAAATCAACTGAAATTACCAAGCAATCTTCCAACATTTCCAATTTACCCTTATCAAAAAAGACTGTAGAAGGTGATGCTTTGATTTAAACAAACACACTGCTTTAAGTGTTATAACAGCACATGCACAAAATGAAAACTAACAGGAACAAAGTCTCAGCAGAAATCCACCAAATTGCCATTAGGAACAGAGATGACTGCAAGATTTTTGTTTTTCAATTATTCATGCAATTATGAACAGAAAGAGTGTGAAGTAACACTTAAGACAACAGTAGATCTGGCTTTGGTAAAGAAGTTTCTTCAGAGAACAGACCGCTGTTACATAAACAGCAAATGAGCTGAGAGACGATTATATAATAATCAGTGATGAGTTCACAATAGCGACTCATCGTTCTGCATCCGCTGTTTCCATCTCTTAGTATTAATGTGGTATTATTATTGGCAGAGCTCATCTGAGGTGGCTCTTTATTTGATAATTATGCCAGGAGCTTTGACAGACAGGATGTAATATAAGAAGATTTTAGCGGATCACTAAATCCAGGTTTGAGTGATTGGTGTATATGCTTATGTGTTATTCAAAATGACGGTACCCTGATCGCATGGCTAAAGTGCCTTGTTCAAGGCCAAGCGACAATGGAATCGTGATCCCAGGGGCATCAGTACTTGTAACTTCTAAAAATATACTATTTATTTGGTTAGAACCAAAGGGTTTTTTAGCCTGGTCCTGAGAAGTTCTAGTTTTGTAGAACTACAATAGCCACCTATAAACAGATGCTTGAAAATAATTCAACCTAAATATTAGCAAAAACTATAAGGGGATATATTGACGTACTATACATTAGCTATACCATAATATTACTCTACAAAGTGAAAGGGCATGCAATTCAACAATACTAATATAATTGCATGTTGTTATTTGCATTTATATAAAGTATTTAATGTGTTAACTATAGCAACATTTCCAAATGCTTTAAAAAATAGCTTTTCTTTTACATTGGTTTTGGCCTTGACTTTTTTCAGAGGTTGAGCACTTTATTACAACTTGACAAAAGAAAAAGACACATCTTTCTGTTCTTTGCAATAAGATGCACTGTATAATAATTCACAATAAAACCCAGAATCTGCCATAAGAGAGTAACGGTACCCCCAAAAAAGCAAGACACTCAAATCTAACAGAAATTTGTTCTTTTATTCTCTTAGTAATGCTTAACATTTGGCAATAAAGAATTCTTTTAAGAATATAGAAATGGAACCTGCAACCAAATACAGGTTGGTGAATAATATGTTATAGGTTAATAATATGTTAAATATCGGAGCATGTCCAAACATCTCAAGGGCCCCAAAATCCCTTCAGACTCCAAAGGGTTTGACTACAATACAGCCAGGGTTAACAAAAGTTCTTCGATGCAGTGCCAGCTTAATGCTTCATAAATTTAGCAGTTTTTCCTTGATATGCTCGCAAGAGCAGTGGTCTTTCAAATTGATCTGATCCCTATTGCTGAATACACAGCAGGACATTTAGAATCAATAGGGGTTAAGCCGAACCGCTCTTTGATTGCTTGAACAGTGGACGCCAAGAAAAGAACGCTTTACTGAATGTGTCCCATGTTGTGCAAAAGCAGTCTAACGCAAGCGTTTCCAATGTGGTACCTCATCAAAACCACTCCTCTAGTGGGGCTGAAATGGTTGCTATGGAAACCAGGTTCATGGTTAAAGCATTGGAGAAACCTGAATGGAAAATTAAAATCAAAATGACTAGTCGTGTTGCTCATTGACCAGCTTGAATACTCGTATAATCTAGTTGGCTCAGGAGCATTGTTGGCAACCAGATGCTACAACTGTTATCAGTTAAGTCAACAACATCGAAGAGTCAAAAGAACCTTCAGTGATTGGTGGCGTTTAAGCCTGTTTACCAGAGGTGATCCTCTAATACTGCCATGTAGCAGGTCAAAGGGGCTCGTCTGCAGGATGTGTGTCAGACAGAAGCAAGGTAAACCTCTCACGCAACATCCATCAGGGAATTAAAGCTTAAAGGGTTTGCACCATATGTCAGCCCCTGTACAAACAGGTGCCTTTCCATCATGAGAAACTTAAGAAATCAGCCCTCTTGATGCATTGATGAAGCCGAATGTCACACCAGAGCAAGTTAAAAGTAAATATGTTATGACAGTGTTATTCAGTTGCTATTTTTTATTGCCAAAGCACTTGTCAACTTTACAAGCATCTCAGTATATTTTATTTTATTATTTTTTTCTAGTGGAAGTGCTGGTTTATTGGGTAGTTTATTATACTGTATATCAAAACATCCTAGTCTGGCAGTAGAACTGATTTAGCAAGGAGACGCAGGTACAAATTTCAACCTACTATTACATATTGTACTTTTTTTATTAATAAATCAAAATAAATTGTGAATAAACTTCACAGCTAGCAATCTGCATGTATTTAATAATAACAATGATAAAAATACAGTTAATTACTTTGCGGTGTGTTTAACAGAAATAGTTATGTAAGTTGAACAACACGAGAACGGCAGAAATATCAGTTTAAAGGATGCTTCTGTAGAATGTTTGACTGATTACATTTTGTCATTAATAGGTGATTTTAGAGGATTTTTTTGAAATTTTGTTGTGTAATGTACACACAGAAAAAAAATGGTGCTTCAGTGGTTCTTCAGCAGTTCTTTGGTGTGATTGTGGTGCTATATAGCACCG
>JAUCMT010000154.1:20762903-20785491 GCA_032357475.1 Enteromius thamalakanensis | reverse complement strand
CACATCAATATCATGTGATCAATATTAATATCCTAAGATATTGGGATCCTAAAAAAAAATTATCTTTAGGGGATAGCTTTAGTATTAATGTTCTGTAAAAATATAGACAAAAGGGTTTTTTTCTTATGTTGAGATGCTTGGTTTCCTCTAACCCCCATGTTTTAAAAAAAAATTAAGAGTGTATATATATATATATCTGTCACCAACTTCAATACATCTATGCATACTCGAGGCAGATGTTTATCACTTTAGACATGACTCATGAATTGTAAGAGATTCAGGATTCAAACTGCTCTCTAAAATGAAATTTCTGCTTAGACAAGCAACCATTAAAAAAACACATTACATTAAAACCGGTAAACTGTATGTCCTAAGTAAAAGTTTACATCTGCTTGCTAGGCTACATTACTTTTTCACCCAATAGTGAACAGAGAAAAGTTGTCTATGTGGTGCTATAGACCATATTTTCAAGAAAATAATTCACCAGTGCAAAAACAGCTTTTCACCAACCAAACAAACCAACTTCTGACATCAAATTGACTAGGGTGCACAACAAAAGCTATAGTGTGGAAACACCATGACAGTCCCATAATCCCATGTGATCAATTACTGGAAAAAAGATGTCTACAGATTTCAAATGAAAACATAAACGCAAGAAACAGAATACTACATATGAGATGTGCTGTACTGTAAACAAAAAGTTTTCATGTGAAAGTTGTATGTTTTATAGACCCTCAAAAGGAAAACACCACTGGGTTTGGAAAGCCGTCAGTGATGGAAGCATAATCGGAGAAACCCAGAGTCCATAAGCAGCTTCTGTTTTCCAGACTGGAGTCATGCCAGTGAGTAGATGCAGCTGACAGGGAGCTGGCAAGGGCCGCAGGTACACACTAAGGAATCTTGAGAAAGCGTGACAGTCGGATATGAAGCAGTGGGTTTGCGTTGACAAGATGAAGGGGGCTCAAAACTTCGGGATGTCAGAGCACTTCTATTTTGGATTGGTTTTGTGCAAGGCGATGATGCTTGCAGTATTCTTTGAGCTAGTCTTCATAGTGTGCACCATTAGAGCTTCACAGGTAGGCAACCGTGAAACACTGCAGACGCAACAGTGCAAAAACGAGACAACTCCAATAGTATCAACACTGTTGTCAACTATACAACCCAGAGTGATTTCAGAGTGAGCTTTAGTATGTTATTAATGGAGTTTAAAACAAAGGAGGCCTAATTGTTACAATTATACTAAAACAGTAATACTTTACTGTAGAATCTTAACCAGTTAGTATGCATATTAATAATATTAGCCATTTATTAGTAGTAATTAAGCCTACAGTATATTAATGCCTTATTCTACACCCCTTATCATACCAGATACCTAAACTTAATAACTACCTTATTAGCTATTAATAAGCAGCAAATAAGGAATTTATTGAGGTGAATATGTGCTCCCTATTTTAATGTGCTACCAATTGCAATCTTCTGATTAATTCAGATTATTAAATTTAATTGCAATTGCTATAATGCTAACAATTTAAAATTACACTGATTCTTATAATTGCTGTATTTTATTCCTGTTTTTAATCCTGATTCCAATTTTTTATATTTTTCCTGTGATGTTAACGATTACACTTATGATTTCTATTGCAATTATTACTATTGTTATGCATTCAAATTAAACGTATGGTCATGATTATGTTTATAATTTCAATTTTGATCATTCTTGTGATTCTATTTGCAATTATGCTTTATGATTAGTACTGTTAATAACTACGCTTATGCTTATAATTGCTATTATGTTTAGTCCAATTATATTTTCAATTAACAATCAAGACCTCCAAATGCCTTCTGAGATGTCATTAGATGAGCATTGTTGCACACAGATGCCCGTCTGTGACGTAGAGCAACTGCAAACTCAGCTCGTCAAGGAAACTGCTTGCTTTGTTAAACTTATCTCTGAAATCCCTGAATAAATCAGCTCTTTTATTTCTTCCAAACTCATTTTTGCTTGCTTTGTGGGTGCTTTTGGTTTTCATATTCCTACGGTGATATAATTAAACTGATATTACAGCATTTTTTTTTCACAAAAGCAACACATCTCATCCCTCATCTCATGCCTTAACCAGTACAGTCATCAGATCTCTAGCAATATAAAACAACTTTCATTCCGTAAGTAACTTCGGGAGTTGGGAGAAAATTACATAATCTCAAACACTGGCGCTGTAAAAAATGTTTATGTCAATTAACCTAGAAATGTGCTTTATGTGTGGTAGAAACTAACAGGTTTATTTTAAGTCTGAAATATTTAATATGCCTGAATCAGGCTTCAATAATAAAAGCGTTTAAAGGGTTATAAGTCTGCACATGTTCACTTTTTAAAGCACACCCAAAATATTCTGAGCCACTGAATGTTTTTGCCAATTAAATTGTGCAAATAAAATCATACACACAATGTTATAGTGAACAATGTGAACCACAGAGACATTATGGGATAAAAATAGAGAAATTACACTGAAGACAAAAATCCTCCCATGAGAAAGAGAGAGGTGTACACAACTCCTACTTAAAAACCTCCACCATTGTTCCATTTCTCATTTGCCTTGTTAAATTAAAATGACTCTTTTTGTTCAAAGAAGAAATAACAGAATGGAAAAGCTTACCTTTCTCTTGACTAAGACTCCTAATATTGCTAAGATCCTCCATAATTCAAATTGAGAAGCCTCCATGTGCTAACAATAGGTGGTGAGATATGTGCCGCTCTTCAGGAGAGCAATCCCATGAGCTGCTTTTCCAGCTGAGAACGGCTGAATACTCAGATTCTTGTGTCTCATCCTAAAGATGGGGAACCAAAGCACATGCTCCTGTCTTTCTGCTTTAATTCTTTGCTTTGCTTCTCTCTCCCTTTCCTTATCTCTCTCTGCCTCCTCCTCCCTCTCATCCAGTGCTCTTTTCCTCCACTCGCTGCTGAGGAGCCCGCTCAGAGAGAAGAGCCACGTGTGCAGCCACTTCTGCCTTATCACCTTAAAAAACAATGCTGGGAAACAACTGAGGAATTTAAGACAGAGGACCAAGGAAGGGCCAGTAAACTTAAATGGCAGGAGAAAGCAAGACAAAGAGAGACGGAGTAGCATGAGGTGATGGTGATTTGCAGAAGCGGAGTGTCTCTGTCTTCATCTCATGTTTTATTCAGTGGTGCTCTGCTCAGGGAGAGTGAATGGGTGCGTCTGCGAAGGGAAGAAAGCTTTGCAAACACTGAGGTGAAGGCAAACCAGGGACGTGGAAGAATGTGAAGAGGAAGAGAAGAAGTAAGGTCTGAAGGAATATGAAGGGAATTTCAGGACATTTCCCTCATGTTGTTCTAAACCTGTTTTTTTTTATCTTTGCTTTTTTTGCTTTTACTTTAAAGCAGGGTTATTTGAACTAAAACAAAGAATAAAACTTTTTAACTAAACTAATATTAAATATGAAAAAAAAAACTAGAAAGAAAGGCAACATTTATGTTTTGCATTTAGTTTAACTTAATGTACTAAAAATAACTAAAAGTAAGGAAATATATAATACGAATTTATATATAATAAATACAACTAAATATATGTGTATATATATATATATATGTATAGTAACACTTTAGAATAGAGAACACTTATTCGCTATTAACGCTATTAACGCTATTAACAATAATAGGGTTAATTAATAGTTAATTAATTTATTAATAGTTAGTAAGGTAGTTGTTAAGTTTAGTTATTGGGTAGGATTGGGGGTGCAGAGTAAGGAGATGTAGATTAAGGCATTACTATCTGCTTAATTACTACTAATAAATAACTAATATTCCAGTAACATGCATGCTAATAAACAACTAGAAGTAAAGAAAAATAATATATAATATTTTTTTCTTTAGTTTTAGTTTATTATAACGAAAACTAGTAAACAGCAACAACAAAAACAAATTACTAAAACTTTAAGTAAAGTTAAAATAGAAACTATAAAATAAAAAATCTAAAAATAAAGATATTATCTTAGTGATACTAAGGTAAGCATGTGTTTTATAACCAGATGCAGATGCATTAGTTTGAAGATTATGAAGTGAGGGAAATATTATCAGTGAACAATTTAATTTTCGTATATATCCAAAAGGCTTAAAATTTAGCACTACTTTAATATTTTTACTGTCGTTTTTCTAACCTGACAGACAGTGAACTGCCATCAAATATTATTTTTTTATTTTTTTCCTGGATGAAAAAAGCAACTTATGACAGAATTATCATTTTTGCTTTAAGTAAATGAAACAACAGCATAAAAGCTTGGCAAAACTTCATGAAATGACAAAAGTATGTAAAGAATAAGTTCTTTAAAGCACATCAAAAAAGTTTTCCCTGAATGGCATGACAATGGGACTCATTGTTACTTAAGCACTTTAGAAGTTGATCATGCTTTTTTTGTCTGCTAAACATGGGTTGGAAGCAACATATAAAAGCTTTTCAGACAATGAAGAAAAAAACTCACTTTCAGTATTTGAAACATCAGTGCACTTATGATGCGTGATCACTTGTACAGTTTTGCATAATCCATCACATTTGATTGAATAATAAAAGGTTGTTTGTCTCTCCTTTACAGAAGATGGAGACAAACGGATTTTAAATTAAATTGTAAATCATTATTAAAGAGGTTTAGAACATTAATCTTTTTTGGGGGTGACATTTATTGCACTGGATGCCATGAGCATTTTTTTTAAATGCCAGAAACTAAAAAGTAGAAAGAAAATTTGATTCTGTATTTACATTTAACTGTTATTATTGGAGCCACGTATTGTGCAGCTTAAAAGTTAGGAACAAAAATAACGCTTTTTAACACTTGAAGCATGTATATTTTATGCATTACAGAATCATTTATTTTTTTATGCATTTTAGTGCAATACAATATAAATTAATTATGGAATATATCATGCGTTGGACAAACGTAAACGTGCAACCGTGATTAGGTACTATAATAATCCTTCATACCTTAATAATAATATAATATTCTATATTTATGTCTGAAGATATTTCATGTATTTAGTGCACTATATACAGTAGCTCTAGAATGCACTATATTTATACCGACTTTAATTACAGGGTTGACAGAAGTAGCTTTTGTTCTTTCCAAGTACAATTGTGTTTTTATAAAACATGTAATTTTATACACATGCCATAAAAATTTTTGCATGACAGCCAAGAAATAGCACTGACACCTTTTGTCCTGCCATGACAACCATATAGTGAAAAAAGCCCTTCTAATAAACAGCACCTAGATTTTGTGAAAGGCACTCATTTAGCCTCCATCTGAAATGTTAACACCAAAGCTTTATACGGCATGAAGCACAAACAGAAGACTGATCTCAAACATTACATGTGGCTGGTTAACTAGAACAGGGTACAAAAAGGACTAAAAGCATGACATTGGATGGTGTCAGGAAAAAGACATTGACTCGGAAATCCCCAAGTTGCAATTAATCACAAGAAGCAAACGAATTTACTTTTGACTGCTGCTACTTTTAAACGGACCCAGAATGCTTAGATGCGTTTTTACACTAAAGATGGAAAGCAAAGCCCAAGAGAAGTGCAGTAAGAGCGTGTGACTGCGTTCAGGAGCTGTCCGTGGTTCTGACAGCTCCAGCAACCCGCCTGTGGGAATCACCCTCAGCTCAAAGAAAGTAGGTCAGAAGAGACCAACAGAAAGGAACAGGCACAGTGTACTGAACAAGACCATCTGTGTGTTGAAAACACCTCTTTGCATGGCTCTTAGTTAACTTCACCGATGACAAACCCTTTTGACTAAATGTGCTGTACAAAATTAATGTGTTACGTTTCATTTTACACTCAAAATCTTTAAAAAAGACAATTGAACTTTCAGTTTGAGTTTGATAAAATCTTTTATGTGCTAACATGTATGAACGCTAGAGGCAGTAAAAGTCTGCTTATTGCGTTTCACACAAAGTATGATTTGCAATACGTTTCAATTAAAAAAGTTTCCAGTTCCCAAAATATTATGTCATGACTTCAAAACGTGTTTTAAAATGTAACAATTCTGATACTTTTGAAAGTTAGTGTAACTTATACAGCTTCATACAGTATGTACACTTTATTTTAAGGTCCATATCTCCCTATTAATACACCGTTATATGACTTTTGCCTCAATAAACCACCAATTTGCTGCTTACTAACAGATAGTTAGGTAGTCGTTAAAGGGATAGATGTCTATGGAGGGTTCAAAAGCTCCCAGATTTCTTCAGAAATATCTTGAATTGTGTCCTGAAGATGAATGAAGGTCTTACAGGTTTGGAATGACACGAGGGTGAGTAATTAATGAATTTTTCAACTATCCTTTTAAATGTACGTATTGGGTAGGATTAGGATGTAGAATATGGTCATGCAGAATACGTGCTTTAAAATGAATAATAAACAGTCAATAGGTTGCCAATGATAGGCATGCTAATAAGCAGCTAGTTAATAGTTAGGATTGGTCCCTATTCTAAAGTGTTACCAGGTTTTGCTCAGTTTGCTCGGTATCTCTAATGAAACGCTGTTGCACTTAGTAAAGTGCTACAAAACAGCTCGAACATCAACGCGTCAGAAAGTGTGCTTTTATATAATTTTGCATTCATTAACACTGTCAGGTAGGTTTAGGATTGGGTTTGTTAAAGGGAATGTCATTTTTAACCTTTTAGTGACACTCTCCTGAAACATACCTTAAGCAATGTAATAAACACGAATTTTAGTGCCACTCACTAAACATTTCACTTTGAAATTGCCGTGAAATGTGCAGTAAGGTACATATTATTTGTGGTAACGAATTGTCAGCACAAGGACATTTTTTCACATACATTCAATGTGCCTGGTTGCACTTGTTACTACATTCACTGGAATTACATTTGCTTTACAGTACATCAATGAAATAATATAAATTTGTAAATAATATAAATTGTGTTCGCAAGGGCTAGAATCACTATTATTATCGTTCAATCTTAGGATTAGCCACAACCATTGGCATGCAGCAAGTTTCGATTGTGACTTGAAGTTTCTTAGTGTGTTGGGTATGCCTTTTCCAAGAGATTGGATTTATGAAAAATGTCCCCTAGGCTAAGGACCAGATTTACTAACAGTCAATTCCAACCATTTTTTTCGGACTTAAAAACTACTGTCAGGATTAGCTATAAACAATGAAAAGTCAAAAATTAGCAGTGAAAAGGCATGGAATAATTTTTATTATTATTGATTCACCTTTCCTTTTCAAAATATTTGAGGATAGTATTTAAGTGTGCAACATATTTTTTAACGGGTGTAAATTTACTGGTATTTGCGCCATTTGTACAGCCCCCAAACAGCATGTTTTAACCCATTTTGTACCAGTGTTAGCAGATTACGTACAGATGTCTATCATCTGCTCTTCTTGTTTGCACTAAGCTAATTTCCGCTGCTCTTGGTGGACCAGCTTTGATCACTATGGAAATGAGCCGGCTTGCCTCTGTGTTCTTTAATGTGTGCATTGTCAGTAAATCACCTGCATGACTTTCCACTGACCGTTCCACTGTGCGTTTATAGGATTGCATTCTCATGCGTATTTGCTCTGTTTGGTAAATACAAACGTCATATAGTCATAGGTTACTGACTATTAAAACTAGAGAAAAAAGTCTGGTTTCCTAAAATACTACCTATTAAAAAACTGTTCAAATGTTTTTAAATTCCCTTAATCCTCATCTCATTTCAGAGGCCATTTCTAAACCCTTTGAATCTGAATTGGGTATTACCTCCTCCATGCGGTTGGAATCTATCTATGATAGACATGAGTGTGTGGTAAAGTCGTCATTGTAAGATCCTAGGTTCACAGCCTCTGGTACAGGAAGATAAGGGACGAAAAAAAGTGAAAAGAATAGATGAGAACAGAATAATGGCGTCTTTCACCAGGTCGATTTTATCTTAAGCTTAGATTCAGTTTCTGTGGGAAGGGGGTCAACCCACTTCTTTTCCAGAACCGCCAAAATAAGACACATTTACTGCCAGCCTGACTCGTATTTTCCCCCAATGCAGAAAAGCTGGGTATTGCTTTTCAAAGGTGCATTTTCGTATAATGAGCAGTTAAAGTGCCTCTGGCTGGCTATGTTGTAATATTTATAGGAGTTCCACGGAAGCTTATAAAGCTGATAAACTACAGACAAAGACAAAATATGCTGAATGCTCTGGTAAATAAAAATGATCCAATATAACCCAGTGCTTCTCCCCAGGCACTGGGGTTAAATTAAACAGGTTCTTTAGATTCATATTCATCTTAATTCTTTTTATATGCTTGTCATGCATATAAACTGCACAACAAAGGAAACAAGATATGAATAATGGAAAGATATGAACCTGTTTAGCAATTATTGATTTACCTTTCATTTCATTTGGATGTAGACTTGGATTCATAGCAGTTGCATAAACCTCATTCTTTGTTTTGGACTGGAAGTCCAACTTTAATGTACTTTATTTACTGCATTTACTCAAATATTAAATGTACTTGTTTATTTAATATTAATTAATGAATTAATTATTCTGTAAAAACATATAATGAATATGAACTTTTGTGATTTTATGTACAGTATTTATTAATATTTTTATTATTAAATTTTAATGTTATTCAATTCAATTTAATTTTGGGGGATAAATCATAACAGCCAAAGCTGTAGCGCCTTTTTTGTTTTACTTTTTGACATTTAAAAATGTACAGTTAAATTTGATTTAATAAAAAAAAAATAATTCAATTAAAATGTAAATATTTTATACATACACACATGAATACACATAAACCCGAGATAGATGGATGGGTGGATGGACGGATGGATGATCAGAGACAGTGGTCACACACCAAAGGGCAAGGGTCTGGTTTTGTGACTGCATCACATGTAAGAGAATGAAGCTTGGCCGGTCAGCACTGCTCTGCCCGAGCACTTCCTTTGATGGACAAGAGCTCAGAGAGAAAAATCCTAGGGGGGTTGAATAGTTTTGGCCACAGAGCTGTGAAGATCTGCACTGACAGAATAAAGTAATATTCCTGTGAGCAAATACCGAAAAGAGAATCAAAAGATAAATATTAAAATATGGACAGAGAAAGATAAGAGATTTATGGACATGACACTAAACGCATTTCAAGTTTGAGCTATATTCAATTGTTCTTTGAAGTAAACTGTTCATTTTTGTTCAACAGAATCACCCTCATGTCTTTCCAAACCTGTATTCATTTCTTTCTCCTGCAGAAAACAAAAGAAGACGTCTTGACAAGTTTTGGTAGCCAAGAACTTACTGTACTAGCTCCAATGATGATTCTACGGACAAAAATATGTTTTTTGTTCCAAAAAGAGAATAGAAGCTGAATAATGAATAACGGCAGCTGTGCAGCTATGTGCAGCTAAAGATTAGACGTACTTTTTGATGGGAATTCACAGAATTCTGAAATTGACACATATTGTGTAACTTCAAAACATAGTCAACGGCACAAACCGTACATTTATCAATTACCTGCACAGGCTACATGGATGTAGACGATATTGTTATCTCCAACATGATGTTAATACTGTGTGTACAATGTCATGGGTTGTGCTGAAAACACTAGTAGTATTTGCTTGCATACAGCAGCCAGTTTGGGTCTTGACACTATCATCAGTTTTGTCAAACCCCTGGGTCATACCTGCTTCACCGATATAAATGCTAATTGGCACACAGGGGAAGACCTGAGCAATTAAAAACACACAAACACACACACACACATGTGACACAGTCACTGCAACAATCATTAAAACATACTGAATGTATTAGTAAAAGTGTGTAAAGGTCATAACGCAGTATTGTGCAAAGAATGGCACAAAGAATACCTCTTTATTCATAATTCACAAAATAAATAAATGTTGTTGGTGTTTTATTGCCTGGAAACTGCGCATAGTTTTGTGTAGGCACGTATTTGCAGTTTGTGAGAAATGTAGTTACAGTGAACCTCAGTTGAGTTTGGATCAACATGGGAGTTTGCACATGATGATTCCTTTCAAAGTCAAATACATCACTAAGACTTCCTTACAACCTGACTTTCTTAGACTCACACTCATTAAAAAGAGCAGTGTGACCTAGAAGCCGTCTCAACTCTCCGTTTCAACAGATTGGGATCTTAACCCTGAATCTGAACATGAGACAATGGTCCTGGTCTCATTTTTCACAGAAACAACATGTGCACTCGTCCTATTCCACATGGTGCACAAATGTAAGAAATGGAACATGTTCTTCCTGCTTTAATTTAATCTGTGGCCTGTTTTCTCAGTGGAAACAAGGAAGGAGGCAATAAAATAAGCTGGAGCGTAAGTCTAAGTGCCCCGAGAATCCCAGAGTTAAATGTCTTTAACTATTAAAGGCAACATGAAATTTGAATCCTAATACACGTTCCTGATCTCATTATGAATGATTTATCGATGCTCATTTTTCCAAGGAACAAGGCACATTTTTACAGCCCTTAACTTAACTGTAACTTGCTCCACTGCTAGAGCACATATCACTGCAGTTTCCAAATGAAATGAACCCTAGAGGCAGTAAAACTCTGACGACTTTTTATTCCTTTTCACACAGACTTACATAGTTTTGATTAATAAAGCATAGTATTTGCACAACTACTTACATCATAATAAGAATATATGATTTCAAAACAATCTTAATATGCTGGAAGATTTGAAAAATGATGCATCTGATTGTTAGCATCACATATATTTAGATTCAAATCAATGGGTTTTCATAGACGGTAGGCATGTTCGGTAGCTCACAGAGTACAGAGATGAACTTGAGAGTCGAGGAGCTCTGGTTCAAATGTCATTTAACTTTGGTTCGACAAAACAGTTCAAATCTGCACAAAAGGAAGATGAAATGGCACAGTTGCATTAAAAATGCCTTTTATATCAGTTTTGCATTTGTTAACACTACTGGATAGGTTCAGGGTTGGATGTGGTGTAATATAATAAAAAACAGATTAAATTAAATTACGTGATTAAATCACGAACTGCCGTGAGACTGGGTTGAGTGTAGGGCATATCTCCAACACTATAGAGCATTAGCTTTTAGCAACAGTCACTGAATATTTGCATTCTGAACAGACGCAATGCCTACCTGAAGCAACGTAATAAAAAGACAGCAATAGCTACTTGTGTCAACTTAATAAAAACATGCCAGTTTTCACATACTGTGTTTTAGCGCCCCCCTTTCTATTTGAAACTGCAGTGAAATACGCAGTAAGGTAAGTAAAAAGGATGTTGCACAAAAAGTACACAGAGGTACATGTTTTTATTCTGTATGTAACACCCACTTGATCCAATCAATTCTGATGTATTAAGCTTTGTCCTGTAAATAGATTGAGGGCTGGAGTGAACCCACTGGACTTAATCGCTTTTAATATTTCCAGTCGTTTATGAGTAATGCCAAAGTATATACAATGATGACAAGTGCAAATGCAAAGACTGGCTCGGTGACGAGTGCAATAGTTCTTCAGGTTTGAATGAGGTCCCTTTGGCCTTCCTCTAGCACAAGTCCTTTGGGCGTTTGCTGTAATTGCTCGCTCTCAGAGAGAACAGGCTAATTTAGGATGGTGCCACACACAGTGAGTGTGTCAGGGTAATAGGGTTTGCACATATCCCCAGCGAGTGGAGCAGCCCGCGGCTCCAGCGAGTCTCAAAGTGATGTGATGCTTTTACGCTCAGTAGATAAGGCAGAGCTCAATGCTCAACGCCACGGCTCATCAGATTGATTGTGTTCTGCCGAGCCGCTGTTTCATGCTCATTAGTTCTCTAATTCATATAATCAATATTATGGATTACAAAGACATTTAAGTGTTTGCTTGCCTGGATGAACTAATTTGGTGAGGTATGGCAATAACTTGACAGCGGCTCTATCACAGTCCCTTTAAGGAAAGTCAGTTATTTGACTATAGCTTGTAGTCACAACCCAGTAAGTAAGTAAGTAAATAAAAGGCATTTATACGGTGGCCGAGAGAGCTCAAAGCTCTGCAAACAGAAGAAAACACATGCAAACTGCAAATTCTCACAACGCAACCAAACACAGAGAGGCGCTGCAATACACACGAACGCATATACACATTGCATGGACCTCCATTGATTTTCTATCAGGTGAACGGTTTATAAGCCTTTTTACCTAGTGAGGACCAGCAAAACGTCCTTACTTGTGGGTTGTCTTAATCTTTTACTATACAAGTGAGGACATTTGGTCCCTCACAAGTAAAGTCCAACAAGGTACAGAAAAGACGCTGCAAACACACGAACGCGCTGTAAACACAGAAACGCGATGCAAACAGTACGGACCACAACGGAAATGTTTCAGGGGGACCTCAAAAAGTGACAAACCTATCTGAGACCTGATTATTTGTTCCGTGGCTTTTGGTCAGAGCAGAGATGTTGTCGCTGAACTAAAAGATTATTAGACTAATCTGACGAATTACACACTTAACATGAAAGTTGCATATGTTTTCTTTTAGAATTATTACTGGCTGGTATAAAGACAAAAATGGGTTGCATTTTTACATAAAAATTAATATAAAGGTGTCATAAAGGTGTGAATAATTACATTGTCGTCACATTGTCAGTAATCACTGAAAATAAATCCTAAGAAGACCTGTTGTGCGTCTTAAGACAATGATCAATGAATCCATCTTTTAAATAAAAGGCGAATCAATGCTTCAATCAGCAATGAATAGCTGAATAACTCTCTTATTAAGTTAGGGATTTGTAATGGGTTAGGGGTGTAAGTTTTTTCATTTACTCTATAGATTTTTTTTTTTTTAATGAATAATTTCATATTTCGCAATACATTTGTATTTTTTGTATGTTAAAATAATATTTCTTTCTAAATCTATTTTTTGGTTTTGTCAATTCAGTGTTTTAATAATAACTATTACATTTAATAACTTAATCTTAAATTGATGAGCAAGTTATTCTTCTTAATCGAAGATAACATTTTTTAATTAACAATAAATGATGTATTTAGTTTGAAAAAATCACTTAACAGGCCTATTTAAAACATAAAAATACCCCACTTGAAATGAAATATAATAATAAAAAAAATAAACTAGATTTATAGATTTAAGAGATAGATTTACTAGATTTAAATAAGCTATTTAGATTGCCTGCCATACATCTGTAGTTATATTAACTCAAATGTAATGCAAAAGCAGTGAAAAGAGACAATAATACTGTAATGTAATTAATTACTTTTAAAAGTAACTAGTAATATAATGTCTTACAATTTGAAAGTAACTTGCCCAACTCTGTATGTATATAATATACTATAGTAACTGTAGCTGCACTGGTACAGCATTTCTAACCATGCCAAGGTCATTGATTTGATTTTCCTGGAACTCTCATTATAGAATATACCTTGACTGTAATTTCTTTGGAGGTGTCTGCAAAATAATAATAAATGTAATTATCCTTTTTAAAAAAGTATTGCACCTCTGAAGACATTACACATTTCTACAGCTACTCATTTACTGGCCAAAATTGAATTAAAAGCAAGATATTTGTTTTCCCCAGAAAAGAATGTGAACAATCCCTTAAAACAGCAGGATCCAGACTGTTTGTGAACTGAAAGGCAGTGAATATTGAAAGGCGCATATATTTCAAGGCTATGGGATTCAGTTCATTTAATTCAATATGAAAAGAGCTTGCAGTCATCGTGTCTAAGGACATACACGCATAAGAATGTATATTGATCCACACATTTTGTCAAATATCTTAATCTCAAACATCAAATCACAGTATGACTTAAATTTAATTATTTTTCATAACTTTTCCCGCTCTATGCAACTTTGATAGGGAATTAACTGAGGGATTTACAAAGATGTTAGTTATTATGTTTTTGAATTTATTGTTATTATTATGATTATTATTTAAAAAAAAATTTAGCCTAAATTATGCAAACTATAAAACATTTACACAAAGTGCATGGTCATTTCATTTAAAAATTTAATTTTGAAAAAGAAATGAATATGTAATAGATTTATTTTATAATTAGTACTGAAACATACGTAGTGTTATATGTTGGATAAGATAAAGAGCTGCAAGAGTCCAGATAATATAAAACCCTCAAGGACAAATCACAAATACCATAAGCATTCACAAAATAAATATATAAATACATGAAAAAAGAAAAATAAGAAGAGTAAGAACGAATAATAAAGTCCATAATGTTGTGCACTGTTTAGCCTGCAAAAAAAATTTAAATAACATAAATTAATTAATTAAAAAATAAAATAAAATAATTGTTTTATTCATAAATATGCTTAAGTTTAAACACTCCAGCTTTATTAATTAGATAAAACACTTATTTTGCATGAAGTTGTCCACTAAAATATTAATATTTAATATCTTCTGAAACGTTTGTAATATATTGTTTGTTGTGTTAGAGTGGATTTTTAAAACTGTGCATTGTTAACTTAATATTATTTCATAAAATAAAACAAAATAATGTGATTTTCAGCTTTGGAAGGATCATAATATTTTACCCAATACATATTTGTACATGCAAAATATACTGAATTTCTGAAAAGAAACTATTCCTTTTCTTCTAATGCTGTTCTAAACACTGGATGTTTAAGGAACCCAGCTGTGTTCTGTTCAGCCATTATTCAGCATCACACTGTGTATGAGCATTTACATGCCACCGAAATAATAAAACAGCACAAAAAATGCCAAGCAATCATACAGAGTCGTTACAGCCTTATTATATTCAACGAACACTGAAAACAACTAAATAATGTTATTTTTCTGAAGCATCTGTAAGTTACTATATTATTTCACCTTGCCTTTTATGGGATAGTATTTTATTTCAGTAGAAGGTTAATGTAATATTGTTGAATAACTATTGTAACATTAACTATGTGATAAATGCATATTGTTGTGTGGGTAGACAGCCTTGTGTGTATGTGTGTGTGGGTGAAAGACTGTGTTGTCTTGTTTTTTTACTGACTTTATTGTATTGATGATTTAATGCACTGCTGTATCTGCCAATTTTATACATATTTGCGAATATTGAGGACCCCCTTGTAAACGAGATGATTCATCTGAAGGGGCTTATCCTCTTACTAACGCATTTGATGATTTAATCACATTTTATAAAGCATGTTACGCATTCATAAGAGAAAGGTCCCTTTCTGCACATTTTATATTTTTTATATTTTATGTACTCCATATGTTATTGTAAATATGTAAGCATATGTGCATAGAAGCTGAACATTACATAAGAGTGAAAGTGAGTCTCATGGGTGTTCAGGCATAACAAAGCAGAAAAAGCCGCTTTGCCAAGATGTGCATTTGCATTAGTTAAGTTGGCAGCCGGAACATTCTTCTCAATATACTGTAAACATTGCAGAAAAGCATCTGGGCAACCACAAATTGTGAGTAATACAATTAAACTTATAAGCAAATTAAATAGTGAGAAATGCTTCAAAAATACAAAAAAGTAATTCAAATAGCACTTAGAGGATTTTGCATCTTAAACTCTTCATACATGTGTGTGTGTGTGTGTGTGTGTGTGTGTGTGTATATATATATAAATATATATATATATACATATATATTTTTTTTTTCTTAATCATGTTCTCTAACTAAACTCAGGTTGAGAGAGAGAGAAAGTCTGAACAGATGTCTATATGCAACCTATATTGGTTCCTGTAATACACTATTATTAAGTTTTCTTTTATCACACAGGCAGCTGAAAGGATGAGTAATTGCATTCATAATGAATACAATACAGTAAATATATATATATATATATATGTATATAATGAATGACCAAATCCCATTTGCAATTTGTATTATGGTGTCAAAAGGGCTAATTTTATTGGTGTTAAAGGTGTCTGCAGTGTGGAATACATCAACACCTCATTTTCAGCTCTTTTTCAACACGTTGTCTTTCCTTCGCATGACAAGCAGGTTGTATCTCCGGCAAATCCTCACGCTAGAGTCTATTTTAAAGCAGCATTTCTCCTGAGAGAAGGATCCTTGTTTGCCCACAGCCTATTAAGATGGCAGTGGATGATCTGAAGTATGTGTGTTTCATTTTACAGCAGAAACATGCAGTCTGTGTAGTACATGGACTGTACTGTATGTGCACATGTGCACGTTTATAGTGACCAGATACCTTCAGTTTCATGGGAAATTAAAGCCTAAAGGAATAGCATTTCATAAAGCAATAAACCCAAGTATAATATAAGAGTCTTGGCCAGTTGGTGTTATAAAATAGCAGTAATGGCCTAAAATGTATTAATGTATTCTTAAGGCAGCGTAACATGCCACATGCAGTATTTACACAATGTATTGATTTGAACCTATACCTCATCCACAACCAAACACAGGCTGTTATATATGTGTCTCTAGATAAATAATCACTGTAGGTAATAGGATATATGCTTCTTAATTACATCCCTTCAGATCTCTGCTTGATCTGTACTATCCGTGTTCAATAAGTATGGTTCTGAAATGGATCAAGGTAAGGCTGAAAGAATTCCTGTAAGACAAAAACCGTGCAGTTATTTATGAATTTGATTTCTTTTTCAATAGTGTTCTGGGAACATTGGCTTATTTTGAACTGGGAACATTGATATTATGCTGTAAAATCACCATAAGTGCTTGTTTTTCATATTTATGGTCAGAGTACAGAGACAGATATATACACTCAGGTTCTTCCATTCTGTTCAGTTCAAGTCTAAATGCAAATTTAAAAGCATATTAAGTTGAGAAAAATCATTCAAGTTGCTAATTGAGAAAAGATGATCAGTGAAGCATGGGACGTGATGGAACACGTTGATGTGACTGGCATTCAGCAGAAGAGGACTGGCTCAAAATCAAATGATAAATGACTATTTATCTTAAGACATGTTTTGTAGCTAATTTGGGACTTTTGGGGATATTGTTTTCAAACAATTTATAATATAAAATAACTTTAAACACTAACTTTCAAAAAAAAAAAGGTTTCTATGCCTCAAGATTGATATTAAAAAACAAAAATAACGCCCCAGTCATTTATACTTTGTAAGAAGACGTCTAACTGCAGCTTCTGAAGTCACATGATCACAACAGAGTCTTTGATATACACAAACTTGAGTAGTAATTTATTCAGTGCTATAGTTGCATAGTGGGTTATTAATGGGTTGTTAGTCTTGTGCATCTAGACTTTAGACTTCCGTACTGACTGCTGCTTATTATGGCCAAAAGATGCCCACTAACAAGGAAGCCTGTCTGATTGACATGTTCCAACAACCAGTTTACTTTTTTGTGTGTCATTTTTATGGTCAAGTTATTATAGCACAATAATATTCTGGCATGGAAAAATCTAAATAAAGTATCTGAATAGAGGCACAGTTACACTGAAAACACTGTAGCAGTATATATTTTATTAGATCACTAACAAAGCAGAATATACACTCACTAGCTTCGTTTAAATTGAAAATGAAATTGAAAATATGCCTAATGCAAATTACACTTACATTAGGTGGGTTTTCAGGTAATTTGAAAAATAAATACTTAGCAAAATATCTGACATACTGCTTCTCCTCCTGTAAAAATACACACATATGTGCTCTTTGAATAAATATAGTGGCTAGTGCAATGTCTGCGATATACAGTACTTAACCCTACCAAAATCAATCCCTAATCCTAACCTTAACCATATAGTTACTATGTAGTTAATCAATATTACTCAGTACATAAATGTATAATTACACTGTAACAAGGACACTTTAAAATAAAGTGTAAACAAATTATGTTTTAGCCATATAACATTGGTTAATGGACATATTTCACAATACTTTTTTATCAACATTTCTAAAATATTGGTCAAATTTGTGCATTTGTCCATTATACATTTGTGCAAATGTATAATGGAAATGCAGCTACTGGCCACTTTATTAAGTACACTTCGCTAATATCTGCTTGTAATCCCATTTCCCTTCAGAAACTTCCTATTTCCTGAGGGCATGAAATTTACAAATTGCTAGAAACATTGCTTAGAAATTTTGGTCCTTATTGATAGGATCCAATAAAATTCTATATCATTAGTACAGCTTAAAGCATTGTAAATTTCTGATTACTAAAGATTAAAAACAAATGTTCTGTTTAGGCATTGATGGTTCCATGAAGAACCATGAACATCCATTAAACCTTCCAAATGCAGAAAAGGTTCTATATACAGTATATATAGTGGAAAAAATTTCTCAAGATGTAGAAGGAACCAAAAATGAGACAGCTGTATAGAAAGGAGCAGATTTCAGGTCTGGTTTGAAATGACATGAAAGTGAGTAAATAATGACGGGATTATGACTTCTGGGTGAACTATTCCTTTAAAGTCTGATGCACAGAACTGAATGAGGTTGTTTACTGAGTATATTCTGATGGGAACACAACCCATGTTGATGTCTAAACAGCAGCTCTATTACTTTATTAGCACTGCAATATGAATGCAACCATTTAAAGCTCATTAGTTAGGGCTGAATTACATTTTAAACACTTTAGGCATATATGACATTGCAATAAAGCTGACTTACTGTAAATGAGATTTCTAGGAAAGCTTTGGGGCTGCACATTCATTTTTATTACCTGCATTCATCTAAAATGAACATTAATGAGGAGTGCAGTTTACAGGCGGCAGGTTAGAAACCGACAAAAACAAACTTTGATCCGAAACCAAGCATACACAGCATTTTAGATTTCAGTGCAAGATCTTTTTGCTAATTTAGATTTTTTTAAAGGTTTATACGGTAACCTACCAAATCTTATTTTAGCTTGAGGGCATTTTGTTCTCAGATTTTTCATTATCCTCTGACTAGGCTGAAGTGCTGTAGGTTTTGGAACTGACACAAGAGAGAGTTACATTTTCGGTTAATTGTCCAAGCGGGCATAGTTATTGAACCATGCAATAATCTCGAAATGGCCAATTTAAGAAGATATACCCATCTATCACTATTACACAGCAAGGCAGCTCAGTAGGGTTTGAAACAGATCTTGTGTCAACAGCCAACTCATTACAAGAGAACTGATGGTTATTTGAGAAAGAGAGAGGAAGACATGAAGGCAGAGAAGAGATTTCTTTATCTGCTTCCTCTGCTTTTGTTGTTTCCTTTCTGTCTACTTGCCTTGGGCCACTTCTATTCTCCAGAGAAAGGGGCCAGTACAGAAAATTACATGGTCAGTGCAATTCTGAGGCTCATTTAGGGGAATGATTGTTTATCCGCAAGACATATGGAGAAAGTTAAAAATGGAGGTGGACAAAAAAAGAGAAAAGCATGAATTCCATTGAAACTGGACCTGTGTGGAGGTTTGTGAACACCAGCATCCTCTGGGGCTGAGCACATACGGACTGAATGAGAACAGAGATGCAGCTCATTATCTGACATCTCAGAAATGGCCATCTCAATAGCTGGTTCAACACGAGGTGATGAGTTGTCAGATCGGACATACCCTACTGTCCAGTAACACTAATGGACTGTGAAACATCCCGACAGACCTCCACCGGCTGAGAGAGGAACATGCATCTGATATCTAATAACCCTGCACAAATCACCAGAGCATGAAAAGGTTCCTTCAAATAACTGTCAGTTCTTCTTTTTCATGTTGTGTTTATAAAGCCAGGGTTTCAAGGGGGCAAAAAGCCTTTGCTTATGATGAAGGCAAGTGCATACTGTATTTGAAAATGTGTTACAAATGACTGACAGTCATTCACTGATTACCAGATGCATTTTTCACACAAAAAATGTCTAGAAAATTGAAAGCTTGAATTGGCAACAGTGTTGCCAGATAGGATTGACGATTTTCAGCCCAAAAGCTCACAAATACCCACCCAAAAAAGCATTTTTTAACAAAATTATGACAAAACAATATAAACATAATGCTAGATAAATTGGAGAAGATAGATTAAAGAGCATTAGCCTACCAAATATAAAAAATATGCAAGCAGCAGACAGTCAAAAAGGCAATAAAAAAAAACAAAAGAAAAAAACAGTGCCCTCGAAAAAACTGCATCATTTTCAATGTCAACAGTCAGAACTTTACTGCAGAAAATATCCAATATAGTGATCGGGCACACACCATGACAGTCAAAACTATAATGCATTGATGCATACTGCATGATAGTCTGAAATAATAAATAAAAAATAACACTTATAATAACACAGTCGAAAGTAACAAGTCCAGCAGATTTCAATACTAATCTAACCCGTATGAAAGAGAAAAGACAGGTTTGTATATATTTTTATTTAACTCTGCTCTGATTTTAAAGTTGCAGTCTTCAAGTCATCTCTCCCTCAACAGGTGTAGTTCACGTTTTAAGAGTTAATGATCACTATACAGTTCTACATCCTTTATCGCTCTAAACACCCGTCACTCCTGAATCGTTAACTCTGGACGCGGCTGCGACGTCATCAGCACCAGCAGTCTTTGCAGTGTGCCTGTGTTTAGTAACGTTGTGTGACTGGTTGGATGCGGCATGTACACTTGGGCTAGTATGTTAACTAATTAATCTATTTTACTCATATGTTTGAAAACTGCCCAATTGACCCAAATTTTGTCCACCCGCCAAAGCCAATATTTACCTGCACAAACAAATTGAAAACCGCCCAATCTGGCAACACTGATTGGCAAGCTTTACCCAATGGCATCATGTAAATTTTTAAGTAAAATCTCATACAATTTGTCTAGACCCCAGTGGCAGGGTTAGATGTAGGTACAGTACTTTGTGCAACTTGTAAAATCCTTACGCTTTAGCAAAAATCTTCTGAATTTGTACAAGTGAGGTCATACGAATTCATACAAATTATCCACCTCGTAAAATATCTGCGAATTGTTGTGTAATGGGGCTGTATTGTCAGCGGGTTCTACGTATATTGGATCTGTCTGAATTAGGCCATACTGCATGGAAAAAACAATGATCCAATTGTGCCAATTATGCCAGTATATTGCAATAACTATTAAACTATGTTCTACCACCTTATTAAAGTTGAAGAACAAAGTTGAAGAAACTATTTGTTGTTCTCCAGGATTCATGACATGACATTCATGACAGATTCACGAGGAACAGGACACACTCAGCTTCACAAATCTCTCTAAAGGATCCTTACTATAGAAATAAGTGGCTGAAGTTTACTTTTAACAATATCCCTGATGATTTCAGTCTTATCTTAACAATTTAGTGACAGCTGGTGGATTTGACATCTGTCATGCTTTGCAAAGAAGCTGTAGACCAGAGGTAACTGACCCTGCTCCCCAAGAGCTATAATACCTTCCTGCTGACTTCAGCTCAAAATCTGCTCATTTACCAGCTTGCTGTTTTAGGTGTGTTTGATTGGGGTTGAAGCTAAAACCCTGAAGGAGCAGGGTTGGCTATCCCTGGTGGACCCAACAACTAAACCAGAACTAAATGCAAAGTAATTAGCCAATCATAACAAGGCATTGTTTATGTTTTTGTTTTTTGAGCTAACTAGCTTTCAGTTTCTGCGATGTTCCAGATGACAGCTCGGATAATTGTGCTTGGTATGATATGAAATTGGTTTTATTTGAGTTTGAGTATCATTTTGTGTGACTTTATCATTCATCGCGCATGAAACTATGAATTATTTACCTCAGATCTTCAAAGCAAAGAAGAACATTCACACTGTAAACCCTTGTAAGCAAAGTACTGTACTGTATATTCCATGATAAATGTTGTATGAGGCAATGAGTATGTAAGTATATTTTTCCATGTTAAATTGCTTTAAGTTTTAAAATTGAACATTGCACTTATCCATTGAGTTACATATTGTCAGGGTTAGAGAGAGGTTGTAAAATGGTCCTGAATAACTAAATTAGCACTTTTCTGTGCAATGGAGCTTGAATGAAGTGAACTTAAAGTGGAAAATTCAAGAATATTGAGTACACAATGTAAAGGCAAGCGTTCAGCAGCCCCTAAACATTTGTAAGTGCAAAGGCTTGACATGCAGCAACACATTACCGCTGCATTATGCCAAAACCGCTACACGGATGACCAGTGGAAATAAGAGGATGTCTCATTAGCGCTGTGGTGGGAGAACAGGGTTTCTAGAGAGAAGATATTTCTGTCAGAGTTGTATAATTCATCTGCAGTGCTGCTATGCGCCGCTTTACTGAATGAGAGCAATTAGCTGAAACTACAGAGTCTGTTACTCGTCAGCCATATAACTAAAGACCTGACCAAAGACAGATGAGAGAACGTGGAATGAATGTCTGTGAGCATGTCATTATATTGCAGCACACCACTTTTGCTCGTTTAAAACTTCCTGCAATTAATTCAACTCAATCCACTTAACATGCAGGCTCAATTTTTTATTATTTGTATTTTTTGTTTATTTTCATTAAAAGATTAGCCTTAGGTTTGCAATTTCTTTTAGTTTGGATAAACTTCTAAAGCTGCAGTGTATAATTTCAAATACTCATTTTTTTGGGTTAAATATCCAATTTACTTATGGTAACACTTTAGAATAGGGGTCCAAAATAATGCATTAGTTAAGCATTAATTAATGGTTAATTTGTTCACAATTA
>JAUCMT010000154.1:20745620-20756310 GCA_032357475.1 Enteromius thamalakanensis | reverse complement strand
ATATAACATCGCTGCGAGTTTTTAAACAGTCCCTGTTTTAGGTGGAATACAGTAACGTCTACTGAACCTTTCCATTTCCCTAAAGGTTCCCGCTAAGACAATTTTGATTTGAAGAACTGTGGCATCATTCTGTGAAAATTCCTTTTTGGAACCTTTATTGTTAAGAGTGTAGAGATGAACGCTTGTGGTTGCTGCAGACTAAAGCAATCACACAAATCCTTGCAACTGTGGAGTGTTTGGAGGCTCATATTCTTGCTGGTCTATGCTGTTGCTTCCATAACAGTTACTGTGAAATACTTCAGGCTGAGCTGTGGTAAATATTTTAAAATATTATGGCTGGCTGAAGAACTTTGATTATATGAAATGATATCAACACTGAAGGCAATTTCAGGTATGGCCATACTACAGCTGGAAGCGCAATGGAAGAACGAGCATCTCGGGTACAATCTCTCTGAATGATGTGGTGGTAATGTACAAAATGTCATACCTTCAAATTATTCAGTATTACATTCTTTACAAATTATTCCAGCTGAAGAAAATTAATAAATCAATAGACCCATAAAAAGGGAAGAATTTCCATGTACTGTATTGATTCCTTTTTTTATTGCCGATGTGTGAACAGCTTCAAACAAAACTTAAAAACGGCACTTCCTAGGATTTCTATGATAGCTTGTAGGCTGACTTTCTGTGGAAGGACTCAGGGTGAAGGACTCTCTTTATGAAACACATGAAACAAATACTGGGCCATGCTGAAAGAGCCATTCTGTTCTTTAATGCCAATATGTCATTCAATGAAATGGATGCATTTAAACTGTTGTCTCATATACATTGCAAATTATGTTTACTTCTAAATGATGAAAGCAAAGGAACTACACTGTGAATATATCAGGGACTGAATTATGTTTAGTCTCTTGTTACGTGTGCATGAGTGCAAGCATGCAAGTTGCTGACTGCAGTTCAGTTATTGGCCACCGGTGTCACTATAAAAGGGTCTCTGAATTCTACATGCAGCACTAGATATGTACACTGCATGCTCACGTTCATCAAGAAAAAACGTTTTGGGACTACACAACAATGAGTGAATGACTCATTTATTTCTTTTTTTTTTAGATGAACTGTTCCATCAATTATTCTTTCAGTACTTCTAACCCAGCTTTTGGGTTTTTGAATCTACGGTACTTTTGTTTCACATTTTCAGACTTCTGTTGCGTGCCCTCATGTGTTACATCCTTGTTGATGCTAACTCAAAGCTTTAACCTTCAAGGAGCTCACTGACCTTTCTGTATTAGTACAGGCCTTGACCTTTCCGTACACTGAGTGTGGATTAAGAGACGCAAACCAGCTTCGACTGAATGGCCAAAGGCCATGAAGATGCTCTCTAAAACCTTATTAACCTTACCTTCATAAATAATTTGTGAAGAATAAATGTACTGACTCATCTGAGCTGGCTTTAATTGAACGATGTCATCAGTACAGCAGAATAAAACTCATCTCACATCAGTTCAGTCAAGCGCCGAGTGAAAACTGACGATTAGCTTTGTGGTTTTATGTTATAAACAAAAGCGGGGGGCAAACAGATTTCATTAACTATTCATGACATGTTAGCTGACATTAACCTGCTTATTACATGGCAGCTCACTAAATAAATTAATAAATGAACATAATATATTTGTAACAAAGGGGACTGACAAGGCGTATCCAAATGCAGAGCTTTATTAAAAGGCATGGTCAAGCAGACAGGGTCGAGAAAGCAGCAAACAACAATGGTCAAAACACAGAATAATCCCAAAATACTGTGAGGGTTGGTCGATCAGCAAACAGAGTCCAAGACTTCAGACGGTACACTGAGAAATCATACACATGAAACAAGACTAGACTAGACTAGGGAACACAAGGACACGCTTTGTACGAGGGCAAACACTCAATACTCAGCGGCAAGGCTACAAACACAGACAGTTTTTAAAGGTGAGGCAACAAGTTAATAAGGGAGAGGAGCCAATGAGTTGTCGTGGTAACTAACAGGGGGGCTGAGAGCCAGGTGAGCACAGAGACAATGGGTAACCGACACTTCACAATAAGAGTCCTAAATTATAACACAGACACATAACAATGTCCGTGGTGGAGTGCCCTCTATTGGAGTTTGTGGCAATAATCGTGACAATATTAATTTAAGTAGAATTTTGTTTAAAGACAGTGAAGATTGATATTAAACGCATAGCAATATTAAATACATACATTAACCAATCACATTTTAGTGGGCTGTGTAGTACTGTAAAAAAATATATACATATCAGTATCAGTGTCACTATCAGTATCTATATTGGCCACATAATATACTTAAGCGGCCAAATATAGACAATGTGAAATGATATTAACATCAATATGATTTGATCAGAGTTGGCTATATTTGAGTCTCTGAGAATTTATGATATGCTGTTGTACAGCTCCACTCAACATTTGTACCGTAGAAATGAAATCTGAGAAGGCCACTATACAGTAAGGTATACATTTCATATGCTATGAAACTCAATTTGAATGCTCAATACAGTCTTACAGTATTTATTGTTACCATCTGAAACATTACATCATTACATGTTTTATTATTTTTTCTAATTAATCATTAATTGTTGGTATCTTTATTGTATGCTTAATATATTGTGTTATTTTAGACAAAAGGAACCTATGAGAAAATGTGAATGCTAAACAAAAGAGTAATGAATGGAAATAAATAGCACAATTTTGCAATCCAAGTGGGAATGCTGGAACTAAGATGAATAGAGCGAAAGCATTATAGTCAGCACTGTTATTTAGAACCTGATTACAGCTGCTGAGTAGATAAAAGACAAAAGCCATAGATGTTTTTATTCAGTAGAAGTTTAAATAAAAACAAGGTACTGACTCGATTGGTGTCTGATGTAGGAGAGTCGTGAGAATATCGGTAATTACACACATGCCCTTAAGTTTCTTAACCCTAACTGACTTTAAAGTGATTTACAAAGAGAAGAATAATCCAATGCAAATGAAATGAAAACAAGTATCTGTATATCATTTCATTTCAAGATTATAGACATATTTCTACAAAAAGGTAAAATATTTAACAAAGGCTTAAAATATTTATTTACATTGGCGAGTAGCAATTATTTTTCCTACAGGATTTGCCTTTTCCAACCTGAAAGAAAGCCATGAAAACATTTTCTTTTTTTCTTTTTTTTTTACATAGAAATATTAAAAGATTTGTTTTTAAAAATTAAGCACTCACTTTCTCATTACTGTAAGAATATCTTTAAAAATGCATTGACAAGATGTTTTTCATTCCAGTAATATAATAATTGCAGCTCTTACCAATTACACTAGTGTGCATTTTAGCGTGGAAATGTGTGTAATTGTCAATAAATGTCATAAAAAAAAAAAATGTACACGTACATTTTACTTAAGATTGCCTATGCAAACCAATGAGATACTTTTATCACACAGACAAAGCAATAGAGTTTTGTTTTTTCAACAAGGGGAAACAATTTGGAAAGTTTGCTTGAGGTTCTCAAAAACTTTTCATGTCTTATTACTTCATCTCTCGTTTGAGGTCAAAACTTGCTACAATCAATTTCATCCAAAGAATGAAACATCTTATCAATCAAGCACAGGAAGCGCCTCGAGGTACAAAACATCTCCATTTAATCAGCCGGCACCTGCGTTAAGGCGAGTCATGTTATATCCTGTTTATGACAGTTCTGAGAGAGAGAGAGATAAATAATTATTCCAATCTGCCTTTCTCCTTTACAAGCACAAACACACATATATTAGATTATGCTACTCTCAGAAACTGCTAAAACACATCATTTTAATAGTATTTCAGTTGGCTTCAGATAAAATCCCAGTGTCTTTTGTATTTCATGGCTGTGTGAGCTCAAGAAACATCTTCTCTAAAAGGCTGTTTCAGAAGCAAAGAGAATCTGACAGCACGCTTAATTTACTTCTCAATACTTAGAGGAAGCAATCCAGTTTTAAAGAGCTCTAAATTGAAACGATGACAGACGACCCACTCTTGTGGAATCTTGCACAAAGCTTTATCGTTTTAATTGCTTCTGCGCTTTTGGTGGATGTGATGATACTTTTAAACTTTTTTTTTAATAACCACTGCACCAACGGAGAAGGTTACACTATGCACCAGCAACTGTAAGCCATTTTTTCTAATTAAATAAGTGGTGATAAATGCACCAACAGAGAAAAAGTTGCAAGCTATGTTGCGAGCTAGAGGTGTGCTATTAAATGATAATATGCATCTTTGAATATTAATGTGGTGCATGTGCTCTCACGCAAGACAGCTGCATGCTAAACATATGACACACTGTAAAAAATGTCTGTGATTTTAATGGTAAAAAACTGTAAAAATGCTACGGTAAAAACATGTTAATTGGTTACAGGGAATTTAAAGAGAAACACTGTAAACTGACATTCCCAGAATTCCCTGCATTGCATTTAAAATTTAGTTTGAATTTGATGATTTTTTTTCTTCTTTTTTTGTATCAGTTATGGTGTTTAGTGTTTGTGTGAATGACACTGAGCACCTTCTATGTATCTTACTAATTAAAAGCTACTTGTGATGAGCTTTTGTTCATCATATGACCTTCTAATCACCACCTGTATTTGGTAGTTATCAGTATATTTCAAAGGTACAAAATAGATTTCACTACTTTAATAGGTTGGTATTTTAACATTATATCAGTTTTTACGGTTTATTATTATTACGGTATTTAACTGTAAATTTAACATAAAACCGAAAAACAAAAAAATAATATTACCGTGTTTTTCACGGTTTTATTCTGGCAACCACAGCTGCTGTTTTTTACCATAAATTGTATGGATTTTTCTTTTACAGTGCATGCTCATTTAAACATTAATAGCAAATTATGTATCTGAGAGACACCAGGAGGAGGCAATTAAATTTATGTGAATGGTTTTATATTGGAAAAAGTGGACAGAAGGCAGATTCAAACTACTGATCTAATGCTAATGATACATTTTATGCACTTTTTAATTAGATATCAATGCCCACACAAGGTTTTAATAGGAAAAGGTCATAGACCTATATCTAATTTACAACTCTCATGTTTATTTACTGTATGTGTTTATTGATTAATTGATAACATGACAAGAAAGTAGCAGCAGTGCGGACACTTGATACTGCCAATATATATACAAGCTGTTGTGAGCTGAATTCTGACATTATCTATATGAGATCTAGACATGTGGAGCTGGGGGAGGAGGGGGATTACAGAGGAAATCTGATAGAGTGCTGCAGGTCACTGACCTAGACTTTTAAAACACATGTATTATGATTGAAAACAACTTTTGTATTTATTCATTTTTTTAAGCAATTTATGGCAAATCTTAATTCTTTGTATTGAAGTATTGAACTGAATTGAAGAAACGAAAATCAAATCTTTTACAGTAAATATTAAAATGATTTTTACAGTGCGTTTAAAATGTGAGCGAAGTTATGAAGAACAAAACTTGCTGCCACAATATTTAGGTTCTGTGGGTGGACTATATAGTTGCTAAGGTGTTATATATGCTATGTGGTTTGCTAGGGTGTTTTGTAATGAGATAGTTGCTTACTCGACCAAAGCAAAAGAGCACAATTCTCTATGATATTCAAGTCTCTCGATATGGTTCAGCTCTATAGAATGTCTTTAAGCCAAAATGTGAAAATCGAATCCCTTAGAAAACTCTGCAAGCTGCATGATTTGAAGAATCATTCATATCTATAGCACAAAAAAGGTACACAGTGTAATATAATACTTTGCAATTGTGCACTATGCATCATAGCATAAGATCATTTAGGCAACAATTCATAGAAATCATGTTAAGTCGTAAAAAAAAATGCTCAGTTTGCTTTTAGGAGCTGTCCAAACATCAGGTGCTGAAACAAATCCTGAAACAACATAACCCACAGCACTATATCCTTTCTATACTGGACTTGTAGCAATTATGTTAACAGTCGACTGCAGAAAAGCATGTGCATCTGTGAATTATTAATAATGCAAATGTTTGGCAGTGCAATAACAATAAAGCACTACAGCATCAAAAGCTTACATCAACACCCAAGCCATTTGTATTAAGATAAATGCATGTAGAATTATTTGGCTACAATAGAAAAGTTTTCATTGGAAACAATATTAGCATATTCTCTAGCTCAAAGGCCTATGCAGCTGCTGAAACAAAATTACACAACTTTCACAAAAAGTGAGATTTGTGCAATAAAGTCTACAGTACGCAAGTGTATCATTTATTCATCTTCAAGTCACTGCAAATACGAATGGCTTTCTTTTTTGTACACAATGGAAGATGAAAGGAAGGAAGGTTTTACTAAACGAAACACCAAAGAAGTGGTTATGCTGCAATATTTTAACTACATTAAACTAAAAAAAGAATCCCTCTTGATGCGCTAAGTTTCTATGCACGTGGACATTTGGATGATTTTCAGTGAATAATAACTTAAATTTCCATCTGTTTCTCAGACTTTACTTTGTATATTGTATAGAAAAGAGCAGCTAAACATTATGCAACAATTCCATAATTCCATATATGTTTTACAGAAAGAAGAAAGCAGTATTACTTTCAAGTTCAACACCACACCAACTATATCTGCAGCTGCTTCACAACAGCTACAGTGAAACGGCAAACTGCATTAGAATTAGTGATTATTTCAGTTGAACTGCGCAGTCACAGGTGTTTGAACATAGCTCATTCATGCATATATATATAATGGTTTACAGCCTTAAATGTTTTGTTTTTAATGCAGCTGTTTTTGAACTGATGCCAGATTTGTTACGCATCTTTTCTTTTTATTTCATTCCACCAAGTTCAATTTCATTTGCAACATGGCTGTGAGTATTTTCATTTTTGACTGAATTATTCCACTATCAACGAATGATTTCATTTGCACAGTCATCAGGCTGAGCACATTTATGTAACACATTTCTCTTGCTCTATTTGATTTAATTCTAGCATAAAATTAGCAGATTGTTGTTAGAACTGACACAGGTAAACAGGAAAAAAGCACATATGGCTGAACCACTGAAATATAGCATCTCTCAACGGGACACTGTGTCTATTTCTCCCTGTTCCTTATAAAGAAAAAAATCGCTGGCCATTGGGGCTTGTTAGTGGATATTAAAACCACCATCACTACACTGTAATTACATCTGAAACACTTTTGCAACAAGAGCATTTGCGCCTTTGTGTAAGCTGGAACATAAATCGCAATTCCCTGTAATCTTTGCATCTCATAGATCTGAGAGCATTTTGATCCAAAAGCAGTTTTTGATACCGGGCTCAAAGATAAGTGTTTCACGGTAAATCTGTGATTCTCTTGATACCACAGCAGCCATCATTCTTAACATCAAGCCTGACTTCATTCAGCTTACATTACCTGCCTTATCCGTTTCAGCTATTAGGTATAATGGAAAAACATCCTTCAGTTCTGTGCACTTCTTCCGTCAGGCTACCAAACAAACTAATTAGCGTCTAAATTAACCAGTGAAAGTTAAGAATGGTTAAGAAATCAGTAAATCAATGAGATTATGATATATAACGCTGCTAAAAGTCATTTCAAGGATCAGATCAGGTAGAAATCAATCATAATGCATGACTATTAACAATTTGATTCATGCATCTTACCGATTCCTTTTTATTTTAAAATAAGAGTGTTCATTTCCAGTCTTTTTAAAAAAAATCTGTTTGATAGTATAAGTTACACTCTTTTTACACTAATCCAGATATCACTGACATGCGATATGAACATGAGATCATGCACTGAAAAAAAACTTCACCGCAGGTCATATGTCTCATTTAGTCATTTACAGACTTGTGATTTTTCTCGCAATGATGTCAAGCATGCAGAGAAACGCCAGAAGCAACAGTTCCACAAGGGACTCAAAGGCAAAACCAGGAATGCACTAATTAAAAAGTACAGAGACATCAGAAGAATATGATCCAACGTAGACTGAAAGAGCAATTTAAAGAGGAGATAAAATGAGACATTGTTGAAAGGTACATACTGTGTTTCTGAGGAAGCGTTCCGATGTTCTCCATGCTCTTCTGTGAGTTCAGTGCACATGTGTGTGAGTGAGTAAATGAATGAGAGAGAGAGAGAGACAGAGACCTTCCCCTTTCTGTGTGCAGTAATGTTCACACCAATAGTGACGGTGTGGCAACAAGGGGAAGGGGGTTATGATGTTACAAGATAGAGCGAGAGAAAAAGAGAGAGGAGGAGAGATAAGCAAGAAAAAGGGAGGGAGAGGGGAAAAATATTACAGCATTAAACAATAAAGCAAGAGCGGATACACAGAAAAATCAATGTCAGGGTGCTGAGATCAAGAGAAGAGGTCTACAGGGTGAGAGACAAGTGAGAGTTATGAGATAGCAGGGAAAATCATGTAATAAATAAAAATCTAAAATATTGGAAATAAATGCATGTCCTAGGAAATCCATTTTTCATATTTAATGGAAAAAAGCAAGATCAAATTTCCTTCCTACACTTTCTTGCCTTCATTATCTAATGCATGATATTTTTGCCCAATCCCCAGTTAAGCGCAAAGCCCTGCCTCGTAGCCAATTCTAAAGATTTCATTGATCCCAGGACTGCTCTGCACAACACTGCAAGAAATACTGATGCATTACATTAACCTTAATACAGTGTAGATAGAACTAACCTGACAGATAGCATTACTGCTCTTTATAATAAGATCAATCTATGATATTACTCAACTATTAATGAGAGCCTGTGTTGAAGCATGTAATAGGTGCGGTTTGCACTTTACGGGTTTATTTAATTTTATCTATTTATTTATTATTGCTATTTAACACGTTGCATTAGGCTGGTTGTTAACACTGTTTTTGGTAATGAGTTCAATTAAGGTATATTTTTTGGGGCTTTTTCCATTTTCATTTTTCCATTTTTAGCTATTGAAATTTACATCCTTATTTTTCTAGCTCACATGTTGTAAAATTATGTACAGTACTTTAGTTTGAGAGTTGGCACAGGGCTCCACCATATTTCACCAAAGTCTATTCACTTTCAAATTTCTGGTCCTTCCACTGAGTTTTTATTTAGGCTTAAATAATAAAAACAAAAAAGCAGAGTAAGAAGTAGAAGAAAAACTCTGTAAACACCTCAAACAGACCATTTCACAATCCTATCAATTCTCAATGGATAAACTAAATATCTAACCTTGCATTAATTTGAAACACTTATGCTTATTAAGAGCGATTTTTATTGACTTTGTGATTCTTTAGAGATTAAGATGCTCTTGAAGTTTCTTCAAATCAATAATATTGGTTTCTAGGGTAACTAAACCACCAGCACATTGATGGTTTTCCAAAGTAATAGAATATAAATGTTCTTTGTGGAGCTCAAAAAGCTTCTTTCTGGCATCACACTGTAACGTTTTATTTTTTAGGAGCTTTTTCTAGTTTTACTCATGTATTCAGCAGTGTTCATATTGCTTCACCCGCATGAGCAATCTGCTCTTCTTCAAAATCATGGACCATCGTCCATCAGGTATCTGGAGTCATGCGGTCTCTATCTCGGCTCTGTTGATATTTTTTGTGACACATCCCTATCAAGTGGTAATGCAACAGTGACAGCTAAATAAACATTCAGCATCTCATCCCAGTGCTCCCGAAAGATCTCCTGCCAGACCAAGTGGCTCAGGAAAGAGTAAAACTGCAGAAATCTCATTTCCATAGCGACAGCCGAATAAAGAGACCTTGGGGCGCTCCTGCGCAAGCAAATGTACCGGTGACCCTAGAAAGCGGGATACGAATTTAAAATATATTCAGTATCTCTGTTCCAAAACCTAGTGAGCTGCCTTTGCTTTTTAATGCCTAAGGCAGCATCCTATAACCCAACCTTGTAATTGACTTACTGTGTCACTGGATCTCATAATAAACCTCTTGACCACCGAATGAGTCCAGCACAAATGTATGAATTAAATTATGGGGACTGAGGGGCTGGAGATGCTTTCTGTGTGTTGTACTTGGATTGTACAAGCGATTTTTAAAAATTGTGGACAAAATTACAATTTGTCAAACCACAATCAGGGTTTCTATTCACGTAGTCCTTATCAGTACTCTTTTTTTAAACTCTTAAGAGCTGCTTTATTGTTAACAAATGATAGAAGACATTTGGGTTTTGTTTTCTACAATAGATCACAGGTAAATGATGCCAGTATGTTCCACCCATCCAACAAACAAATGATGCTTAAGGGATTTGTACTAAAAATTAATTTCTCATTTTTAGTTTTAAAAATGTCAAGACCTTGTGTATAAAATGAGTTTGCTAAAATAAATAAATAAATAAATAATTAAGTTCAACACAAAAGTATGGCTTAAAATAATCAACATTTAAATGTATAAATATTTGAACTAATTATACTATAATCTCTGACTTGGAACAACCTTGTTAGAGCTGGGCGGTATGGCCAAAAATTTATATCACGGTATTTTTCAAAATTATATCGGTGTCACGGTATTTGACGGTATTTTTTATTTTTTTCATTCATGACTAGATGACAACATTTACATATGATGGTTGTTTGATCAACGTCAGATTTTTTTTCAAGCTGAAGTATTTCCACGGCTGCCGTCTTACAAAATGCATTCTGGTAAGATCATTTGTCCAACTTTG
>JAUCMT010000154.1:20734209-20745520 GCA_032357475.1 Enteromius thamalakanensis | reverse complement strand
ACACACACACAGGCCGTGCTTCCACCGCTCTAATGCAGACGCATACAGCTTGTCGGCGGGACGTTCCACCGCTTTGTTGTTCCTGACGCTTTGTACGCATACACTCACCGGTACTGCGGTATATGAAAAATGAATATCATAAAAAAAAAAAACACCGGTATTCGGTATGGAAAGGTATACCGCCCATCCCTAACCTTTGTATTTAAAAAGAGTTTAATAATGTATTTTAAATTTGACTAGGCCAAAATAGGTATAATAATGTACAGTACAACAATAATAATTTAAAACATGCAGGATTTACCTTTTTTTCTAATAGAAATGTAGTGTAATGCAGCCTTCACATTAATGATGTTGTCTCAAAATGCAGACAGCCCACTACACTACAAAAAAAAAGTCAGTGATTTACTTTTTATTCATACTTTTCACCTGAATAAAATATATATAGGCTTATATGCACAGTCAAGATTTATGAATTCTTCTACTGAGCTTGTCGCAGTATATTCTGGGATTGACTTATCTGTGAAAAACATATGCAATGCTGCCTTCGACTGTGACCAAATCTCTTTTAGGAGCTCGACCATGATACCTATCAGCATGAAGAATGCTGTTTGGGAAGGCAGCTTAGTAGGTTTTGGAACAGAGCCTTCTGTGTCCTCAAAAGTTTGTGGAGCAAGGAAAATAATCCATCTGGGAAAATATCACATTGACACGGTGGACGTTTTGAAGACCAGGACGAGGAAGTCGGAACAGCACCATAGAGAAAGAAACGAGAAAGCTAAATTCTATTCTCTTTGTTCTATTGGTTTTGCAGTCCCCGGATAGCAATATTCTGCAAGAGAGCATCTCTCTTCTCAACCGCTGGGCTGTAGAGATGTGCCCATCCCTCAGGACCCATTTAGAATTGCAGAATATGAGGTTAGAACTTCCCTGTGCCTTGAGTTTTTCCACCGACTCTCCGGGGATCGGCATGAAGACTGCTCTCAATACATGTCATTACTTTCTGGCCCCATTGTGTTTCCATAAACACCCAGCAGTCAGTATCTGCGCGGTTTATCGCTACACTCTTTAGAATTCAGTGGATGGCAAGGTCAGATCCGGCAGCATGCTGGTAATTACATGGTGCAAACATATACAGAACAGCACACGCATGCAGCAGCCGTGCATCCCTCTGAATTGTGAATGAAGTGGCCATGGGCTGTTTTCCCAAGTTCCTCATTGCCACCGTTCATTCAGTATTCATATATTCGCTCAGATTCGCCTTGATCTCGCTCATGTCGGCAGACAGCACGGATCAAGTATTCATCTTTCATTTTAAATGAGCTGTTATGAATTTAGATGGATGAGATTTTGGGTCAAAGCTGCTGTGTTGTTGTTGATCTAAGAGGCAAGATGAGATTTCTAATGAAAAAATAGAAGGGAATAAAAGGAGTGAAATACAATGAGAAACGGCCCAGTTAAGCACTCAGATCATTGAAGTCAATACGGGAGCATGACTGCGTAACACCTAAAAGTGCAATTGTTCAAATGCATGAAATTGATTTGTGCATGAATCACAAAACTCGATTTTTACATTTTCTAAAGGAAATGGAGCAGTGCTTTTGCCTGTACAAAAGATTTTGTGGATTGTGGCCAGGTCAATAGTCTATTTTTAATTAGATTGACTCATTGATACCTCTTAGAATTAAATATATTTGTAATCAACATTGTTTGTGCTTGATTCACCATCTTGCTCAATTTGGAATTAATGTTATTGATTGATTGATTGATTAATTAATTCAAATCTTTATTCAAGTGTATCTGTAAGAGAGATCAATGCATAATGCAAAACAGCAATTGCATAAAACATGAGAGGTTGTGTGCGTTAACTGACATATTTTGACATATTGCATATTATGTAGTTATTATTTAAGTGTGGTGTTATTTTTATTGATTTATCAACTGATGAAGGGTCGCGACTTTTCAAGGAAGTCCTATTACACAATACTCCAAAAACATAACACAAAAAAATCAACAACAAACAATTTGACCTGAATAATAAAACTTTTATGTTCTGTAGAGCTGCTTTTATAGCTGAAATTGAATTTGCTGAATTTTTTTATTCATTCAATGTAGTAAAAATCCATGTTTTCCAATGTTTTCAATTATCTGATTCCAATTCACTTTCACTGTATGTGGAAAAACAGTCTGGACATTGTTCTATAAATGATGTTTATGAACAAATTTCAGGAGGAGCACACGCAGATAATTAACATGGCCGGTACATCATTTCATGATTACATCATTATCCGGTCAGATCAAAATTTATATCTCCTATTATTATTATTACGAGCTGCTTATCTCGACATCTTGAACAAGCATCCCTCCGCCACCCCAACTCCTCTCTTTTTAAGATCCTTTTCTATGGTGGGAGAGCTTAGGGATCGGGCTGGACGCAGAGCTTGTTTAACTTGCCCTGAAAAGGAGGGGGGACACCCCAGGCTTGGGAGTCCCCTCGACCCCTCTCCCTGGACAGCACGCCAAATATGCTTATCTTCTACGCAATTATATCTAAGTGTGAAAACGTGAAATTGTGAAATATATTATTTTGTATTACTAGACAGAAGTCAGCTTTTGAAACACACAGAAGCAAGCAAAAGAAGACAGAATTTGAATTTTTTTGTTTAACGGCACGTTTAAGGTTGTATTTATCAACCTTAGCGATGTACTTCAGTCACACACAAGCATCCCCCAGCATGACTGCTGTAGCTGGACGTCAGCCGCTCACTCCAGTGTAGCTAATTGCATCTGCACACAATGCCTACCCCTCTTATTCTGTTCCCTCAGACCTTGCAAAAACACAAAAGGCAGCAGTCACCTTTGTAGCGGCACAATGCATGTATGCTTGGCTGGAAAAAAAGCCAGCCTTCAATTGATCTCAATGGACAGTTCCGTGCACCCTGATGGTGAGCCATTCAGCTGGGGAGGGCCAGACCTGTTTGCAGCTCAAGGATCAGGTTTGCTCGAGCTCATTAAGTCTTCAAGGCAATTAGATTGGATAGGACTTCTGGCAAACCTCACCAGATTAATAATCATTTTTGAAGCCCCCAGTGAGGGTATTACATATTGCTGGTGAGAAAGTCGAATGCATTTAAATGTCACTTTTTGTACGATGAGGTCCAGAGCTTCTGTTCAAAAGCTCCCCAAACACCCATGAATCTGCGTTCGGTCTCAGAATGTGTGTATATTTGTGTATATGGGTCATGTGTGGCATGAACTACCTGATCCGTGGCTAAATTGCATTTCCTGGCTGGCCTATCTTTCATTATGCGATCTAATGTGACTGCTGTTTTATAGGAGCAGCAGACAATTTCTCATCTTATCAATTACGTGCAAATTTCAGTGAGAAGAAGATCATGATACAGTTTTTAACAACTTATAAAGTCAGCAACTTTTGAAACACAGCATCTGCTGGAACTTTACATCTTTAGCATACTTTGAAAAAGACTTTCAATGGAATACAGTTCATTTGAATCCACTGTAAAACAGCACACCCTGCACTTCAATTTTATATTAATGTTAAAAGTTGCAACAAAATTAACTAAGCATCTATAACAACTAATCTCTGCTTCATGTTGCAACTCGTAATAATAAATGGATACAAACAATATCTTTTTATTTATCTTGATATTTACTTGGGGACAGCTCTTGTAGCTCGAACTTTAGAAGGCACTCTTGCAGCACAGACTCTGGAGGGCGCTCCGGCAGCGCGAGATTAGGACTCTGGATGGACTTTTCTATTCGAGACTCTGGAAATGGACTCGGAAAGGTATCGGCGTTCCTGATGGCCGTGAAGGAAGAATCTCTCAGCTGTAACACCTCGACGATCAGCTGAGCGAGGGAGCCGTGATGGTGGGAGATGGCTACCTGCCGTACCTACCAGCACAGGCTCCACAGTGCTCTCCACTTGGTTGTTTGGGTTCGATTACTCTGTCACGGGTCTGTGTAGACTCAGGCAGGCGAAGACAGGAATGGCACTTTCGTGATGCAGTTTGATATAATCAGAACACAGGATTACTCAGGACAAACTCAAATAAACCTCAATAATCGGACAAAGGACAAGACAAACTAAACGGGCTTTTAAACAGGACCACATTAAGGAGAAATCAGGACTGGTTAGGAACACAGGTGGAGCAGGTAACTCATCACCTAAACAAGGACAGGAACCAGACCAAGTGACAGTCCTGCGTGACTAGCCCCGGCTGGATGGTGAGGTTTTGGCGAGTGGCAGGACTGTCAGACGACAGCGAGGCAGGAGGTAGGAGGCTGGCATGGGTGTGAGGGCAGATATTTACTTGGGGACAGCTCTTGTAGCTCGAACTTTAGAAGGCACTCTTGCAGCACAGAATCTGGGGGGTGCTCCGGTAGCGCGAGATCAGAACTCTGGATGGACTTTTCTGGTCGAGACTCTGGAACTGGACTCAGAAAGGTATCGGTGCTCCTGATGGCCGTGAAGGAAGAATCTCTTAGCTGTAACACCTCGGCGATTAGCTGAGCGAGGGAGTCATGATGGTGGGAGATGGCTACCTGCCTCGCTAGCTGACGATCGAGCTCCAACCAAAACAGAGTCTTTAGTGCTGGTTCGTCAAAGGGCCCTTGACAGGCTGCCCCGAGAAACTCCTTTGCGTATTCCAAAACAGAACGGACATTCTGCAGGCAGGAATGAAGTAGCGCACCAGGCTCCATAGAGCTCTCCACTTGGTTGTTTGGGTTCGATTACTCTGTCACGGGTCTGTGTAGACTCAGGCAGGCGAAAACAGGAATGGTACTTTCGTGATGCAGTTTGATATAATCAGAACACAGGATTACTCAGGACAAACTCAAATAAACCTCAATAATCAGACAAAAGACAAGACAAACGAAACGGGCTTTTAAACAGGACCACATTAAGGAGAAATCAGGACAGGTTAGGAACACAGGTGGAGCGGGTAACTCATTACCTAAACAAGGACAGGAACCAGACCAAATAAGGAAAGACAGGAAGAGAGATAATAAAACCAAAACTAAACAGTGACAAACAGTAAACAAAAGAAGTGTTACATTTATATATTTACATTTAAGTTTAGTCATTTATCAGAAGCTTTTATCCAAAGCAACTTACAAAGGAGGACAATGGAAGCAATTAAAATAAACAAATGAGCAGTGATATACAAGTATTGTAACAAGTCTCAGTTAGCTTAATGTAGTACAGGTAGCAAGGAATTTATACATTATATGATAAATAAAAAAGGAAACAGTTAGAATAGAAGACAGGCTAGAGCAAGCTAGAGGCATTTTATGTTTTTGTTAATTGTATAATAAATAAAAAGAGAAGGAACAGATAGAATAAAAAAAGAGAAGCTAGTGCTAATAAAACAAGGAGTCACTAAATGAGTGCCAGTCTAAAAGTAACTTTTAAAAGTAATGTTTTAGATCGTTTCTTGCAGCCTATTGTAAATCACAAGAATTCATTTTGCAGTATAACATTGTTTACATGCAATATACTGTACAGTATAGCTGTAAACCTTCTCACCAGAGCTTAACCTCGCCTGATTCTGTGTATTTGACTTCATGCCCTGTGTTACCACTCACCTTGTCCTTGCGATTACAACTAACAATCCATCAGCTAAGTATGTTTGTTCTGGATTTTGTTTGTGTTGCAATAGCTGTGTTCAATGTTCATGCCATGTTCTGCTAGTATGGCTGATGGACTTTCAAACTGACTAGACTTTGCTAAGGCAAACATAACTACTACTGCCTTTACTAGAGGTTAGTAATTTAAACAAACCCTTAACCACAAGTATTAAAGTGTAGCATGCACTGCAACATTGTTTGAACTATAGGTAATAAAGTTGGCATGAAATGAGAAATTCACACAATCTATCAATTAAATGCATGTTATTGCTCTTACTGTAAAATTCATTTATGAACTGAACATTACTCTGTACTGTTTTGCCTGAGGTTTTGGGTTGCAGCAATAATGTTGTAAATAATGTTAAATTTCTTGCACAGACTGATCGTTTTACTTCATAAGACTTCAAGAGCTGCACAGGTATTCATTTTGTGTTCCTTGATGTGCTCTTAAACACTGACTTGCAATGACCACAGTTTCAGCTAAAACAACTTATTAAGTGTTCTACTGAAGAAAAAAGTCACCTATATTTTAGTCAATTAACGGCATATTTTAAAAATCAATTTGTAGCTTGCATTTAGATCTACTTCATTCATTCAACAACCAATGGACAGAATCCATTTAATTAGGATGTAAGGTTCAGAAGAAAAGATCTTTCACTATCAGCTTCAGAAATTTGTTGAGGAGCAGTGTGCTATTTTTTCTATGCAGGCAGACTTATATTTCTCACTTGGTCAATGACAAAATGAGAAGAAAAGAAAATCCAGTAGATTTGAGTGGACTCTTAAGACTCCGTAAACAAGCAAATAATGACTACCCAAAATACAACGGCAACCACCCTAAAGGGCTTGTTTATACTGTAATTTTACAGCACATCTTCCTGTATCTGTTTACATTCACTGACTACTGTTTCACTGCAAATGAACACAAATCAATTCAAAAGATCCAATTACAGGGTACAGCGCCAATGTCAGTGATGTATGAGATATGACGGGCCGGTGGTGGAGGTAGTCTAGGCCCTTGAGATCTGGCCCTAAAAAGCAAAGGTTATAAATTAAATCCAGAATCTTCTGCTTGCAATAGCGGTACCGTTCCAGCAATTAGCATAATGCTATTAGGCATAGATCAAAAGGTTCTTCAATATGACAGTCACTAATGGTGTCTAATACATGATTCTTAGCCTAGCGACAGCCATTAACATTTATATTATATGTTATCACATCATCAAGGCTAATGAATGCCTAACGAGTGTGCTTTGCAGACGAATGGTTTGTCTCTTAGGTTAACTGTTTGGTTTCTGTATTAAGTCGTTAAGTTGGAGAATGAAATGTTTAATGGGCTGTGTTCTAATAGCTAGTGAGATGCCTAGGCAGCATTTTAAGGGAACTCACAGGGAAACACATAAACAGTACTATCATGCTGCCTTTCCCTTTTACTTGAAAATCCACTAAATATTTAAAAAAAAAAAATTATTTTGTTTTTAAATTAATTTTTTTTTCTCTTTATGTATCATTGTAATTCTATTAATTAATTAATTAATTTATTTTAATTATGGTACAAACATTAGTAAAATATGTGTGTTGAGGTGATTGTTTTGACAAAGACTTGAATCAGATATTCTTCAAAACATATTACTTTAGCTAAAATATTAGCAAAAAAGAGAATGCATGAATTTGAGAGTCTCTGTACTTTCTTTTGACATATTGCATGTTGAAATATTCATAGAACAACATAGTCTGTGGGTCATGAAAGTTTTGTGAAAATGATCAAAAATGCTAGCGGTGATGGGAGACAAATAATTGTATGATTTCTTGCCCACACAATGTACTGCTCCATTAATACAGATATTTAATACTCAATAAAAATATACATATTTTTGTGCAATATAACAACAGGAGTAGTAAACAGTCATTGCAAATCATTCACATACAGTATGTCCAGACAGAATATTCAGATTTTTTTCTATGCTGAGCTGAGTATCCAAAAGCATTATTAAACTAACTTAAATATTTACAAAGTGAACACACTAGGGAAGGGGGCTTTGTAGAGCTTTGCGAATGATAACTTCTGTGGGATCACATTCAGTGTGGTGCTGTTGGTTTTCCAGCATGCTGCCTTTAGGGGCATTCACTTAAATGTAGTCAATTAAAACAAGGCTGCAGAGTCTCTGTGCTGGTCACTGAGAAGTGTTTCTATATTACAGCTGTATCCCTGTCCGCTGGTCATTGATGCACCGTGTGCTGCTCATTTCCATGTCACTGTCACTGATGTTCCCTCGAGCAGACAACTTAACCGCTGTATATTTCAAAACTCCCTCAAAAGGCCAAAGTAGGCAATAGATCTTAGGTTATATATGGTGCTTAAATATGGCACTATCCTGCCTAAGGTCCAGTACTGGAAAAAAATACATTTTTGCATTGCAATACATTGACAGTTACTTTTTGTCACCTGATCTGGGATGGCTCACTTTTATTTTTAATAAAAAAAGATGAGATCCTTCACACCAAAAGTGAAATGAAAGCCTTAGGCTAAAGGAAGAATTTCTGTAACTCAATCCTAATTTCTTTTAATGCAGGCATAGAAGAGCTTGTATTTGTAATGTTTTACCCCCAACACTGCTAAGGTCTATAGACAATCATCCTTCACTACTTGTGTTCTGAGTCTATTTTTCCGCTAGTTTCCTCAGCATCTTATGCACTTCAGGTGTCCACCTGCTTCTACAGCAATCAAAGCACACAAAAAAGACCTGCACAAGGTTTCGATTCAACCATGCATCCTCTTTTGTTTTGAGTTTCCCGCTCTTCAAAACAATTGGGGATAAAAGAACAAATGTAGCTAAATCACTTTCCCCAGGGAAGAAAGAGATAAGTCATATTCTCAGTGATGTTATCCATCATCTGCAGCTCATAACGTCTCCTGTGCTGAATCATGGCTGAGATGACTCTGGGCAAACGGAACCAAGAGCTTTTCTCAAACTACAAACACGCATTAGTGATCTCATTTATAAAGCAACAGGATTTACAAGCAGTGAATGGAAAGAAACCTCAGTTTGGTGTGAATAAAAATGCATTGTATTTTAAATGGGCTCTTGAATCAAGAAGCGTGATTTACGTGATCTCCTCAAACGGAAAGCTGGCGCGTTGTCCACAGAGCACCTGAAGGGCCGTTCACACTAACAGAAATGAAATGGCTGCAGGTGGTTGTGAATCAGGAGAAAAAACAGCCACATATTTACATCAAGATGAATTCCAACTCTCTATGTCAGTCTCGATGAATAAAATTGCCAGCTCTAGTTGAAATTTAATCCCTTCAGGTCGATTTTTCGCTGCAAATTTTTGCTAGTGCCATGCTTTTTGCACACAAAAAGGGTAAGCTCAAAAAATGCAAAGCTTTATTCTAATTGGCTACTTTTCTGGAGGGGTTCTGAGATTTGCATAATTAAAAAACAATGCTCAAGATGTTTACAGCATTTCACAAGATTTATAATGAGAAGAATAATAACACTTTCCAACAGAAGCTTAAAAAGTACATGCACTAAAATGGTACAATTTTTCTACAGTGTCCCGCTGCAATGATGGCTTTGATTACAATCAAGCAACACCACATAAAAATAATGAAATTCAGACAGAAACATGCATTTGAATTTTTTAACAAAACATAATAACAACAATAATGTTGTTACATTCTTACTAAGAATTGTGTCTTGCTTTCTAATTTAAAAACTTTCTTAAATCAAAATGCATTTAGCAAAATATTTGTTTATTTGTTTCTCTGAACAAATGATTAAAATGTTGTTAGTTTTTGCTAGAAACAAGAAAAACGACTCTTCTTTTGCCCCATGTTTTTGTCTATCTGCAAATGGGGTAAGAAAAACATTTTTGTTTAAAATAGAATTAATAAAATCATAAAAAAATAAATACAAATCAATCAATAATCAATATGTTGATTGAATCTTCTCTCTGTGACAGAATAAACTGCAACGTAAACCAGAATTCATGCTAAACATCTAAATCTGACTATGTGAGATTGTGCCAGTAAGAGTTAACTGTCGAAAAAAAAACAGTAAGAAACAATATGCATATTATTTTCTGTGCTAATTAACATTCAACCACAAATGCCACTGAAAGAGGCCGTTCCCTTTAACCCAGAACACTGATTTAATGAATTTATCTTGAATTGAAACGACACAAAGCAATAAACTGAGTGTCATAGGTGTCTGAGAAAGATTAATGACAATAATTCATTGTGCAATTGACAATGAAATACTTTCAGACAGATGCTCAGACACAGCAGAACAGTAGGTTCTCACATTAATAAATGTATTGTCGAGATCTATGAAAAATGTTACAATGGACAATTGAATGTGCAACTCATTCTTCTCTGTCAATGGTCTTTATTAAATGGTTTTCTCAGAGCCTCAGAGCCCAAATCTTCCAAAAAGAAAAGCGTTCTGCAAAGCAGCATTTCACAGTGGTCAGAGACTGAGTAGAAAATCAAAGGCTGAACATTAGAGAACTGTCCCTGAAGTGCTGGCTTAAAACATCATGACAGAAGTAAGCCATTAAGCCAACATATCGCTGTCTTACAGGAGTATATTTCTGCCTTAATGTGTGCTTTAGTGCAGCACATAAACACATAAAGCGCAGCTATTTGTGAGGGAAAAATGGCTGTGGATTTACACTGATGGTCTTTCGCATCATCCTGATTAGCTCTGATGACTTCCTTGAGAGGGCCATTGAAGCCTGTTGATTCTCTTGCTCAGCACAACTATAAGTGCATGGGTGGTGATAACTTACACTGTGTGTGTGTGCTCGCTGATAAGCAATGGGACAATTATTCCATTGCCAAAGCTCTTTTGAGCAGCAGCAACACAACTGTGTATACATGCACAACTGCATTAGAGCACACACACTAAAACACCTTTGCCATAATTCCTGTTCGATTTTTAAGTCTTATCCTTGTGAAATATATATACTTAAATGTATTTGAATAACATTTATTTCATTCTCAGTATACTAAAAATGTACTTAATATGCTTATTATACTTATGTACTTAATAAAATGCCAATTTTAATTTAATTATGCGGAAGTAGATAAATTAAAAACATACTTAGTATATTTAATTGTACTAAAGTGGAACTATTGCAAGTATACTTTAGGTACACTTTAAATATTTTGCATTTTAAGGGCAATATTATCCAATCCTCATTAAAAGTGACAGAAACATTTAGGCTTATTCATAAGAAATATCCATTGTGCACAAGTAATACTCCCAATAAATTCAAATTAGGTATTGAGTTTGGTCAGAAAATATGTTCATAGATTTAAACTTAGAATTAAATAAATATATTTTTAAAATGTAACTTTTTTTTAGGTATAGGGCACTATGGGGCAGTTATCAGCAGTAAAGTATGGAGTGCCACAAGGATCTGTCCTAGGTCCTCTACTATTTTCAATATACATGCTCCCCCTTGGTAATATTATTAGAAAACACGGAATCAATTTTCATTGTTATGCTGATGATGCTCAACTAACACTTAACAAACTCCAGCCTGGATACAGAACACTCAACAAGACCAGATGAAACGTCTAAATTATCGAAGTTAACAGAATGTGTTAAAAATGTAAAAGATTGGATGATGAATAATTTTCTGCTATTAAACT
>JAUCMT010000154.1:20715566-20729046 GCA_032357475.1 Enteromius thamalakanensis | reverse complement strand
TATTCATCAGTAAAAAAATATATTATTTCTTTGTTGAAAAATTATATATAAAAAAATATATTAAAAAAACAGATTATCTCAATTAAAAATATTTATGAAATACAAAATATATTTAATTATAAAATATATCTAAATATATTTCAGGGGTCAGAGAAAACCCATAATGATAGAAAATATATTTATGTAAACTATATTTGTTATATTTATATTTGTTGTTGTTCTGTGTAAAAAAGAAAGCTTGTATGACTTTTAATTTTGTGTCAATGGCAAATTGATTTAATGAAATCAGTGAACTTCTTGAACCATTTTTTTTCTTTCCCCCTACTTTCACTCATACTTGGGAATCAATTCTCACTGTTAACTATGAATTTTGTCTCATTAAAATAATTTGCTTAATAGTTTAGTTGTTAAGTTAAAGTAGGAGGTAGAACTAAGAGATGAACAATAACCAGAATAAGACTTTATTACATCCTTTACACAAACTAATAAACAACATGTGTGCTGCTAATATGCATGTTAATGGTTAATAAGCAACTAGTTAACTGTGACCATCAGTCCTTTTTTATAAAAACAAGCTGGACTCACCCACGCTGATGTAGTTGGCAGCCAGGAAGAAGTTCCAGTGTAAGAGTGTACTGCTGCGGGACGAATCGGTGTCATTGATGAAGCTCACAGATCTCATGGACAAATTGGGAGAATCCGTACTGATGCTCTGACTGCCAGAGAACAGGGAGGTGTTCAGAGAAACTGTATCCATATTGCTTAGTTTGTTTTCATTCAAAAGAGGTTCACGGGCAAATGGATTCAGCAGCTCCAAAAAGATTCCTCAGGAAGTTATCCGTTGGTGCTCTTGATATCCTCTGGATCCCAGCAGGACGTCCAGCAGATGTTCAGCGTCTGGGTTTGGGAGTGATTGCGGTTGGAGGTGTGCTACAGCTGTCTGACGGAGCTCCAGAGCCAGTAATCCACCGGTAGACACAAGGTCAGTGTGCCAGTGACCTGCGGCAAAACCACACCTGCAGAGAGAAGCACACCTGTGAGCACAGAACACACACAAGACTCTCACAATAACATTTACTTGCTATTAAATCATCATTATAGATGTATGGATGCAATCTGTGAGACTTCAGAAAACTCCACACCCCTGAAAAATTAATGTGCAATATTAAACATATTGACGTTTACTAAAACATACTGTATTTATGCATCACAAATTGTTTTAGCATGATAAATATCTAAAAACTGCTATTGTACAGGTCAAAACAAACATTTACAATAACCAGAAAAACGTGATATTATTATTTTACTATATCCTATTTCATGATATTATCACTATTATTCATGGCATAGGCACAAAAGGGACAAGTCAAAACCAAACCTACTGCAGTGGTGCATTTAAAAAAAAAAACATGCCATTTCCTTGGAACCATGTCCAATACAATATAGTATTACCCAGGTAACATGTCACAAAAACAGACAGTGAAGTGTATCACATAAACACAGGAATGAATGGAAACCTTCATTGTACTGTAGAGATTCAAAACAAAATGATGTAATCCCTCAAGTCTTATCTGTTATTTTTGCATGACTGCCTGTCATATCGACACCGCAAGAGAGCAGAGAATAATCCGTGCTGATCTCTTACAGGACGTCTGTCTGAACAGCATTCTCTATTCTGTCAGGAGTGGACTTCACGAGCTGTGCTGGAGACATGTCAACTGCCTGCTCACCCCAACAATGGGTGAAATGTTCATTTTGAGTGTTCGTTGTGTTTTACGTGACATGTTGATACCTGAAGATGCAGGACTGGACGTGTCATGTAACACCTGGCCTCAGGTAACATGTCATCCCCTCCCTCTAAAACACGACCCTCTGTCTCAACTAAAATAAAGCTGTCTGGCTTAGGACCTAATACATTCCTCAGTAGACAAAACAATGGAGGTTTATTTGGAAACACTTCACTTAATGCCTGTATATTTGATGCATTGTAAAGGTATGCTTAAAGCAATATGGGCCTTTTTAATGAACTTAAAAAAAAGAAGAATTCCCTTCACAGTGGCATGCTTTTAAAAAGTTTGATTTTTACAGAAATAAAACACTTTACAACGATGCACTTAAGCGTGAAGTAAATTTAATGTTTTCTAACATTACACAGTTAAATGAGAATGTATAATAGTTTAAATTAAATGCCATTAGATTTATTTAAAAATACTTTTTTGACCTACTTTAGTAAGTCTTTATCTTTAGTTCAACTTCTGTTGTCTTGTACTGATAAGCATTTATGGCAGCTTACATATTCTTTAATTTGGAACTTAATGATTAAGTTGCAGTTTAGGGGAGGTTTCCTGGACAGGAATTAGATTAAACCAGGACTAGGTATTTGTTAATTTAGGACATTTAAGTAGTTTTTAGAAACATGTCTTACAAAAAAGCATTACCAACGAGCACTTTAAGACCAAACAACGCCAGTTTTTAAGATACATCAGTGCAAGTTTTTTTTTTTTTTTTTCAGTTCAGGCAGCTCTAACATTTATTTTTAATCTAAAACTAGTCTTAAAACGTAATCGGGAAACTGCCCCTTAAAATGCATGTTAGTCAACCCATCAAAATAAGTGCACTTCTGCATGAGAAAGGATGATCAAAACAAAGACTCTAAATGTACTTTGAACTGAAACTTTCAATCTGATATTAACACAGTGCACTTTCTAAAAGAATCATAAAAGTATACTTAAGTGGCGTTATATTTGATTAATATATTATTTGCAAGTAAAGTTTTATTTTTTAAGCTTTGAAACACTAGAAGTGCACATTCAGAATAATTGAAAGGATCTTCTTGCTTAATCAAAGTCTTCTTGATCAACAGCATTTGAAGCATTGTAAGTTTTTACGTTGCATTGCTTCATTATAAAGGTTTTACTGCAGTAAAATAGATATAATATTCATCATGTATTCATCACTTTACCTTTAAAGAGTAATGCATTATTAACAATTTACTTTAATCGTTATAATGAATGCATAATACTCTTTAAGGGTGTAACCTGAGTATCTTCAGGTATTCTATTCATGTAATAACTATGACAATAATTATTCACGAAAAGCATTACAATATGACATTTCGAATACCTTTAAGTGCATTATATAAACATGCTCCAAGTAAAGTTATGTATGGGTGAATCACATCACTAACAAATAGGAAAAAAAGCAATAGCCCAAATTATATACTGTAAATAATCACCAGGTACGTTGATTCAAAATGTAAGCACACTCAATTTTTACAGTTTTTTTTTCAGTAAAACCTAGATATTTCTATATATTTTTTTCTTCATACAAAATTATATAAAATAATATTATTTATTTATATTTATTTTACCTCAGTGCATAATGGGACAAAAAATAACACAATTTTTATTTTATTATTATTATCATTATTATTATTATTATGTATTACATTATATTAACTATTAAGGATTTGTTGTATGCCTTTATTCTGCTTTAAACACTAAAAATATACACTGTATATTACAGTAAAGTAGGCTACACAGTAAAAGAATAACCGAATGGATGAAATAATTACTATGTAATTATTAATGAACTAAAATATTAATAAAAATGTAACATGTTCATGTGTTTCCCTTGAATAGTCAATATTATGACATCAAAGGCATCTGAAGCTCAATGACTGAAATAGGTCAGAGATTTCCTTATGAATCAGAAGCACTGTTGTTTACAGACTCTCTCATTCACTTCAGGTTCCAAGCGGAGGCAGAGACAATTGAACCTCAGTTTTATAGGAAGTAAGGAAGATGCATTGCCTCACAAAACGTCCGTTTGGACCCCCGGCACCTCTTTAAATCTGCTACTGAAAGACACACAAAAGCCATTGTGTGCACAGCACTGACAGGATACACAGTGTGAGTATGCAAATGTTTGTTCTTAATTTCCTTCCTTTAAACTACTATAAGACAAAACGAGTGTCACTGTCGACCAAAGGTGCAGATTATTTGCTTTCAGCTACGCAAAGCCATTTTTTATGAAGCAATAACAAAGACACATGGTTGATGTGAACATCCCCCGAGAACAAGCCTGCACACAACACAATGCTCTCAATACACAACGTAACATGAGATCCGGCCAATCTGGCTGAACCAAACACACACAGCATTCCAGTATCAGAAAACCAAACATGGCTTCTACTGGCTTCTACTTGTTTCTCTTTCCTTTCTGGTTGTCTGCATGGAAAAACAGATCAGAGATGATGCACGGCGAGCAGCAGATGTGTGTTGACAAGCTAATGGCATACCAGCTGGCAGGCCGATGACCGGCGATCGCTCAGAGTTGCTCAGCACTACACAGAGAGCATGACACAATAGAGCTTTTATTTCAGTTTTAACCGACCGGTTCGCATTGCAACGCGCGAGACATCCTACATCACGCAGTGTTTGGGCTGAGATTTTCAGCGGAAACAGGAGCTTGATTGTGTCGGCCACGCTGACAAACGAAATCTACTTTAAATGGAACCAAAGTGACTCCTATGAATTATAACTATTGCACATAAACATCTGAAATGACACAGATAGCAGGGTGTTTCCTGCCTAAGTACACTGGTTAGGTTTTAATTTATGGCTGCCTGATTCATGTTTAGCCTGAGGCGCAGGTCAAGTTTAACAGACGCAGATTAAATCAGGTTTCTCCTGTGAGTAAGCAGAGAACACCGTTTGGATGTTTATACAGAGGAATCTCAAGGAAACCTGTGATTGTTTGACTTAAAAACAAGATCAAATAAAATCATGACAAATTATGACAGTGATGTGAAAATAAATGATAGGCAATGAATAAACAATAAACACAAGTGCATTACAGTAATGACAACCTACTGAGAATAATCAGATATTAATAAAAACTCAAAATGCATTATTTTTACACCTTGTGAAAGAAGTAGCATACGTCAATAAATCATGTACTTTGAAAGTGTCAACTGAATGTAAAATGTTCAGACATTCAGACATAGCTGCATATTAACTGCTTTTAAATGAATTATAAATGTATTATAGTTTACATTTATATTAAATGGAATAATCTAAAGTGTAAAGTGCCACATGTAGATGTTAAATATCTTTATTATTCATTTCATAATTACTCCTAGTATCTCTGAAATATAGATATTTTATGAATGTTAGTGTTTTAGTTAACATACATTTCATGAAAAACCAACAAATGTTCTATAATTTACACTAATGTACGAAAAAATAAATGCATTATGTATAAAAATACAGTATTGAGAACCTAAATAATAAATAATTATTATTACTATTATTATCCAAAACATGTAAAGCAAAACTTACAAATGCATTTTTACCTGAGAATTTGTGAGAGGAAATGTGATGAAATTTCAACTTGTTTACACTCCATATAAGAATCTACCCCACCTTGTGAAAAGAGGTATACTTAACATACTTTATGTATTATGAAAACAATATACTTTAAAACAGTATAAGTGTCATCTAAATGTTGTTTTCAGACACTTAACTGCATGTTAATTGGATTCAAATGAAAGTGTAATATATTTCAAAACTAGTTAGCTGAACTTTAAAGTGCTTTTGGCCCAACTGGAACTTAATACATGTTTATAATTTGTTTCATAATTACTTTTACTGTCCCTGAAATATGATTAATGTTTTAGATGTATTTTATTATGTTAGTCAAATATTAAAATGCACTGTTTCAAAGCGCAAAAAAAAAAAAAAAACACAACATTTACCAAACAATTATTAAATAATTAACAATTTTAAAATATATATATTTTTTTTTTACTTGGGTGAAATGTGACCTGGGCATGTTTAGATGACATTAGCTCACACAATGTCACATCCAGTCACAGAAAGACCAAAACAGTTTACAGCCCTTCAAAACCTCATCCCGTCTTTCTTCTCCTCATTCTTTCTACCTGATCACCCAAGTAAGAAGTGTAGGGTTTCAGAACACAAAACTCTCAGAGCCCAAGTGAAACTCAGAAACTTAACTTTTTCAATCTTCAATCCAGTCTGTGCAGACAAACTTTCCAGAGTAAACTCATCCGAGTAAAATATCCTTCACATCCTCAATACTAAACGTTGAAAAGAATAAGTATTGTGAAGTCTCACGTTACCTTTGTGAGGGAATAGAAGCAGGTAGATCAGGGTATGATCTGGAGATGATGTGAGAATGAGTAAAACACTTCTCCAGGCACCAGTTTTACAGCTCCGATCCGCTTTCGTGCAAAAATTATGCCTTGTTTCATTGCAGGCAAAAGCTTCAGGCACACAGCTCCACACTGCAGGTAAAGGAAGTTGTCATTTGAAAGCTCTTTGTACACAGTGGGTGTTCCCTTATGGAGCAACAGTTTTCCCTGCGTCGAAATAGGACAAGTAGGGGCAGAGGAGTCTTTGCACAGGTGGGCGGGATATTGGGTGGAGTATAGACGACGAGAGCTTAAATAGTCCGCATTGCCTACAAGTATTAGGACTGTTAAAGAAACTAGCTATTTTGTTGTTTAAATCGGCTTAAATAAAAAAAACAAGGTTATGCTTTGAGTAGCATTCCAGTCCTTTACATTCAGGGGTTCGGACCTAACCCATAGCAAAGACAAAATTGAGAAGAACAGTGATGCAACATTTAAAATCCTGTCATTCTGTGTGTTTAAATGGGTTAAAGGTAAATCATTTACCATTTGAATACATTAAATGCTATTATGCAACCATGGTAATATGAATTTAATGATTAATCTTACCCTCTGGGATTCTTTAATAAAAGCAACTAAATGTGCAGCTCTCAACGGAGCGGCTGCTCTTCCATGTTTGGATGTTTCACTCTAACACTTTCTCTTCAACTCTAACACATTCATAAATCAACACAAAAAGGGTTCAAAGTCCTTTGAAGCAACTTCCCATAAAACCATTTGATATTTTATTGCCCCACCATATGAAAATGTTACTAAATGAGCAAAGCGTGTCTATGCCTTGAAAGAACTTGAGTTCACATCCATAGCCAAATGTCTACTTCTTATGCAATATTATCATATACCTAAATCATACTCTTGACTTTCCTTGAGATTCATTTCAGCTTCAATACTGTGAATTGCAAAACACTTCCTGTTTGAGGTTGAAATGATTGAGTCACCCAAATTTAACATAATATTATATGTCATCCTAGTTCAATTTAGTAATGTTAAGACCTTTGCTACGTCATGGATTCCTTGCATCACTGTATTATAAAAATACATATAATATACCTTAAAAGAATGTACTTTAATATGAACTGAAAGTAATGACACTTAAAGTGTATGTTATTTGCAATTCAATGAAATGGTATTATAATTTAAATATATATTAAATGAATAAGCTGCAATTTTAGAATGTTTTTTGATGTTTGAATGCTCCAAAACAAACATGCCCCAACCCCAGGAGTGTCTCACCTCTATTTTGATAGCTTTGCTCCACACATACTGTACTTAGCCTTAGCAACCCAGGCAACAATAAGCCCTGTGAAACAAATCAGAAAGCGGGCGGCGCAACAAATTTCCAACAGAAAACTGCTGCCACGTTTTATTTATGACGTGATGACACAAATTTACTCACCTATAGAGAAGAACCAAAACAACCGTGTCCAATCGCTGGCCTTCCAGTCACTAACAGATTCCAATGCGCAGCTCCACACTCTGGATGTGAAGTGTAGAGACAAAGAACCGTTGTTAAGTCCAGTGTCCGAATCACGGTCCGGAGAACCATTTAAAATCCCCGCCGTGTCCAGTCCCGAAGCACGGTCCGGGGAGCAGTGTGTAGGTTCGGTTCCCGAGTCATGGCCAGGAGTGCCGTGTGACATCCCCGTAGTGTCCAGTCCGCAACTGTCGGGTCCCAGTCCCGAATCACGGTCAGGAGAAACGTTGTCAGGTCCAGTTTGCGAATCAAAGCTGGGAAGGCCTCCCCAAGAATTATATTTTTTTGGTGGGGGGTGTTAGATGTGCCTGGGTCTTGATGGGTATGGTTGGGACGGGGATCAAACCGCCATTGCCACACGAAGGGCCAAGAACCACCATGGCCACCTAATGGACCCGATCCGCCATGGCCGCCCAAGGATCCTGATCTGCCGTGGCCGTCCAGGGCTCCTGATCCGCTGAGGTTGTCCAGGACTTGTATCATGCCCAAGAGGCCGACACGGGCAGAGTCTCAAGGAGACCTCTCAGAACGCCCACCCACCCCTTTGATGTTCCTCTGTCAGCGTGAGGACACGCCTTCCAGAGGGGGGCGTTATGTCACATTGTCGTGTTTCAATGTGCTGTTTTGTTTTTGTTTTCATACAGTTCTACACGTGCTGTGCCTCATTTGTAACCCTGCACGTCTCATTAGTGTTTCACTCTCTTCCAGCCGTGTTTACAGGTGTCTTGCATTGTGTCTTGATTATGTTTGGTATTTAAATCGCGTCCTTTTGAGTTCTGGTTGTGGGTCGGTGTTTGTTACATGTGTTTTCCAGCTGTCTTGGTCCCTGTTCATCGTGTTCGTTGATTTATTATTAAACACTCTATGTTTTCCTGCATCCGCGTTTCGCTCTGTTTCTGTCTGCCAAAAAGCTGGGTAAAATCAGGACAGTTCTCTTCAGTGCTGAAAAGCTGATACGGTATTTACACGGGTCCTACTTCTCGCCTTAACGTTCCGCAGACACTTTCCTCTTTTGTTTTTTATCTTTCTGTCCCTCGGCTCTGCTGTCTACCTTCAACACCATGACAGAGGTGAGACCCTTGTGCAAGGCACAGTTCCCCCAACTGCTCCCCGGGTGTCGCAGCAATGGCTGCACACGGTGTGTGTTCATGGTGTGTATGTACGAGGTTGATAACTACTCACTGTGCACTTGTATGGGTTAAATGCAGAGCACAAATTTCTAGTATGGGAAACCATACCTGGCCACGTCACATCCTTTCCTTTCCGTCCTTTTATGTTCACTGAACGCACTCTCCTCCACATCATTAGTAGACACGCCCCTTAATGTGGATTGGCTACAAGTTTGTTTGGCTCCTCGGACTGACTTTATTGTAATTTCAGTAACACATTTTTAAGGTGTCCTTGTTACATGTTACTTACTATTTTCCTAACAATATATTATACATAATTACATGCAAATTACATGCATATATTAAGTGCTTTAATTAATATTACTCAGTACTTAAATGTACATTATAGTAACATTGTAACACACACTTTAAAATATAACCATAATTTCTATTGAAATGTGTTCTCATGTGTTTATACTTATTTGTAATTACACATTTGTTATGATGAAGATGGAATTTAGTCATTTTAAACCATATTAATAATATTGCCAATACTTATGCGCACATTTGTGCTTTAGTATGCTAGTCAACATTAAAGTAAGCATGATTTAAAATGTAATTTAAAGTAATTCAATATTTATAATTATTACAAACTGCACTTGTTAAAATCTTACTTTATTGTGTTAAGAAACGTTAAAGCACATCTCTTTAAGTGCCTTTCATTTTATCAATATTATATTAGCAGCAAGTGGAGTTTTTTAAAATATACTTTAAAGAGGTAAAGTACACGACAAGTGCGTATTTAAGCACATGTATGTATATTGTACAATTGAGCACACTTAATTTTAAAAAGGCATACTATATAATGTTACACGACTAGTAACCACAATTAGAGATACATTTAAGTTATGGGAGTTATCTGCTCCCACAACACCTATGCATTAGTAAAAACACTGCATTGGTATTTACAAAGCAGACTCTTAATTGAATTATTCATTTCATCCTACCTCAGACGGCTCTTTGCTGCTTCGTCCACGCTCAGGTCTCCTCAACTGCCCTCTGCACAACCTCGCCTCTGCCTGCAAGAAGTCACATGTGAGTCTGAATGAGAAAGAAGAAGCCATCCTATGCTCAAGTGTAAACATAGGGGTGCCTCCTTGAGTGCCACTTTGAGTAAACAGTTTTCCACAAGCATTTACAAAAACTGCTGTCTGACCTTATTATAGCCTTAGGAAAGGGCTGAATAAAGATGTTTAGTGTGTGTGTGTGTTTTGAATTTTAATGGTTTGGACTGATCTCTGCGCATTAGAGTAACAAAAAAAAAACGGGTTTTACAGTCTTGTAAAAGGAGGTGGCTTGTGAAAATCTAAACAGAGAGAACAAAAGAGAGGAAAGTGGATAAAGAAGAATGATGCAAACAAAATATATGGATTCATTAATGGATTTAGTTTTGTAAATCATAATTGACAAAAGCCATATTTATTGCAGACAATACTGTGCTAGGAATATTGGATTATCTAATACCATATTACTCATACAACTGTATTAAAGTTATTAAATAGTATAACAGTTTGTAACTGGGGCAGTACTCTCAGAGGTATGCCTCTTTACCTTCTAAATGTACAATTTTTGCATATTGCGCAATCCAACTCATTATGTTTTTACACTGCCGAAATTGTAACACAAAATCATAATAAAATAGTGAAATATATTATTATTTCTGTGAAATAATGTAGGATATGTCCTTTGTGTGAGCTTACTTTACACAAAACTTTATCCAAGAAGTAGATACATTTTTTTTTTGTTGTGAAAATGGGTTTGGAGAAATTGCAATTCCAACACTTGGTCAGCAATGGGTGCTCAGCAGTGAATGGGTTCCTTCAGAATGAGGTTCTAAACAGCTGATAAAAACGTCAAAATAATCCACAAGCCACCTGTTTGTAAGAAACGAATGTATAATTAAGACGTTATGTAACTTTAAACTGCAAATCAATAATCCAAAGTAACACTTCCTCCAGTGAAAAAGTCTATCTGCTATAACATGAAACTCAACAACATATTGTTTAGAACTGTTCTGGACTGTCTTCACTTGTAAACAGTTCTCAGTGTGTGCATGTTTCACTCCTGATCCGTACAAGACAACTATTCACTGAAATGGTGTTATGGATTTGTTTTATACAAACACAGTGATCATGGTCAGATTTAAAAACTTCAAAGCTTCAGATGAATTTAAAGTTTTTGTCCCCTAGTGAGATCGGATTGTGCTCATAGCTATTTATTTTTTGAAAAGCATAATGGAAATTTTAAAAGAAATTACTAAAGTAAAAAAAAATAAATACATTAAAAAATGGACTAAATGGAATTACTTATAAAGACTTGCGTATGTCTTCAACCTGGACAAAGTTTATAATTATAACGTAACTGCGTTTACATTGCGTTTGACTCGTTGTTTGAACGTTATTAAATCATGTTCTAAATGTATTGTTTCATTTGCGTCGTAAGTAGTATGTAGACTTGATACTTAGCTCAGTCATAAGGAGATTTTGCTATTGCAGACTGTAACAGCAAAACTGATCTCATCTAGAGCAAAGCTTCCAAATGACCAATGGAGTGCTCGTGTGGGCGTCACGTGACTAAACACGGAAGTGTTAGAAGCATGCACTGTTGGGAGACTGACCTAGACCAGTAAATAGATTCCTAGAAGTTATGTTTTTGTATACTGAGATAGATGAATTGTGAGTAAGTACACCGAAGAGAGCAATGCCTCTAGTTCCAGCGAACCAGCCGCAGCTGATCCGCTCGTGTCAGAAGGATGAGTACTACCAGAACAACCTGGCAAACAACGCCAATGAGCTCGTCCACACATTTGCTGGTAAATAACTTATAAACACATTAAATACAGGCGTTTGAGTTATTTAAAGCATAGTTTATACGTTTATATTTTGCTTCTATTTTTTCCCAATTTTATCTCACGTACCATAGTAACGTTACTCATAGCATTAATATGTCTTACACCAAAACAGTCATACTTAAGTATTTACTACAAAATTTAATGTTTAAGTTTTAAATGACGCCTTTGCATAATTGCATAATTTGCATAAGTAACTAAACAATGGCTGAACCATTTGCGCAAAGAAAGACAAACATATACATTGTACTGATATGATATACAGTCAGTCAGGGACATATATATTTGGACATTGATGCAGTTTTCATTATTTTGGCTTTGTATTTCACCAGTACATATTGTAAGCTTTAATTAAATTGTTTTATATGTATATATAACAATATATACATTTTGATTATACACAGAATACATACTATATACTGCAAGAGAAGTATCTGATTAAGAATTTGTGTTTTTTAAAAAGGAAAATATGTTATATTTATATCCTCTTTAATAAATCTGTTTGTTCTTTGTTTTTTCCCCTTGAGGCTCCAGACGTTGGCTTCAGTGGAGAAAGGAAATTGAATTACTTTCTGATCTGACCTACTATGTCTTAACAACTTTGTCTGGTGAGATTATTTTCTTGCATTGTAGCACTGCTGATGTGTTTCTCATATTGAATTTAAGAGCCCTGTTTTGTGGTCCGTTTCGTTCAGGCTACCAGACGCTGGGTGAGGAGTATGTCAGCATCATCCAGGTAGACCCCAGCAAGAGAAGAATCCCCTCACGGATGCGCAGGACCGCGCTCATCTTCTTCCACACGTTTGTACCTTATCTTTTTGACAAGCTCTTGATCTGCCTTGAGAATGAGCTGGAAGCAGAAGCGCCTCAGATAAGCAGAACGTGGGGGCCGTTGTCACGTGTGCGGCGGTGGATTCAGAGAGCTGTAGGGATGCTGACGGAGTCTCAGAGGAAGTCTCTGATTCCGCTCGTATTTGCCCTGCAGCAGGGGATCACGCTGCTGTACAGACTACATGTGGCTGTCTTTTACATCACCGGAGCCTTTTACCACATTGGCAAAAGAGCTGCAGGTGTTAGTTATGTAAGTATTTGGTTTTTAATTATTCTGAAATCAGAGGTGTGGAAATAAAATCCAAAATGTCCTGTTAATAAAGCACATTAGTACAGTAGGTTTTTAGGTTGCATCCCTTTAAATAATGACTGTATGAGTGCAAAATACTTGAGTAACACCAACTTACCAAGTAATAACCATTTTCACCTGGTATTTAAATAGGACTCCAATGTGCTTCAGAATACTGTGGTAATAACATTGTGCCATTAAATCTTGGTACTTTTGGTATGGTATTTGCATTAACCATATAATGCAGTGTTTGATTTAGAACATTTTCTTCACCACTCAATCATTTTCTGATAATTTTTTATATATATACAGTATATATATATATATATTATTTTATTTATTTATTTATTTTTTACTCTTAAATGCATTATGCTGTTCAAACAGTTTGGGGTTAGTAAGATTTTATTTTCATGCTTTAATACAGGCATTTATTTTAAAATCCAATAAATATAGTAATATTGGGAAATATTTTATAATATGAAATTTATTTTTTTCTATCGATACGTTTTAAAATGTCATTTATTTCTCTAATGGCAAAGCTAAATTTTAAGCACCATTACTCCATTACAAATGGTATTTTATTGAATCCATCAAAATACTTAGGTAGATAGAAAGTTATGTTTATAAAGTTAAAAGCATTTATTAAAAAAAA
>JAUCMT010000154.1:20702777-20715498 GCA_032357475.1 Enteromius thamalakanensis | reverse complement strand
TCATGTTTGAACCATTTCATGTATCCTTGCTGAATAAACATAAACATCTTTCTTCTAAGTGAAAAAAAAAAACTGACCCTGAACTTTTTAACAGTAGTGTACATGACACTACTGAAATGATCTGTGTGAGCATGTGCATGTGTTTTCTTTAGCTGAGAGTGGGAAATGTGGCTGGCGATGACCCTCGGATCAGTAACAGTTACCGTCTGCTGGGGGCTTTGTCCCTGCTGCAGCTGGGAATCACTCTCACACTGCAGTTTAACAACCTCAGGCAGAAACAGAGAGCTCGACATGAGTGGAAACAGCACAGAAACCTGCTCCCCAGGTACTGCTCTATACAGCCACGGCCTACATTTGACAAAGCTTTTTCATAAGCACACTTTTTCAGTAGAAAAAGATACCTGTAGTGCCCTTAGGCTTGTTCCTTCCGCTGGGATTTCTCTCAGTTATTTTGTGGGTCCAGTAATTGAATTTTTTCGTAATCTGTATATTGTGTGTATGTACAGTATGTATATACAGTGGCTACAGATTCAGTATTCAAAGTATTCAGACCCCCTTGAATTTGTTATATTGCAGCCATTTGCAAGCCATTTTCCATTTCAGTTTTTTTTTCTCCTAAATGTACACACAGCACATTAAGGCATTTTTGCAGTTTTTTTTTTTAAGACAAACTGAAATATCACATGGTGCTCAGTATTTAGTAGAAGCCATGAGTATTTTTGGGAAAGATGCAACACGTTTTTCACACCTGGAATTGGGGATCATCTGCCATTCCTCTTTGCAGATCCGCTCCAGTTCTGTCAGGTTTAGGTCTCTCCAGGGATGCTCAATAGAGTTTAAGTCAGGGCTCTGGCTGGGCCATTTAAGGACAGTCACAGAGTTGTTGTGAAGCCACTCCTTCGTTATTTTAGCTGTGTGCTTAGGGTCATTGTCTTGTTGGAAGGATAACCTTCTGCCCAGTCTGAGGTCGTGAACACTCTGGAGAAGGATTTGGTCCATGATATCCCAGTACTTGGCCACATTCATCTTTATGGAAGCAGATTAGTCTCATTAATAATCCACGCAAAAGACACACTGCACAAATGCATAACCAAATTCACATGCATGAAACATAATTCACGTGCAGGAAAAAAATACATATTTAAGGTGAGCTGGCATCTGATTGGCTAAAGAGTACGAGTCACACAAGTGGGAGAAACAAGCTGCCCAGACAGTCTCAAAAGTACATACATGCAAATACTTAGGACCATGTGATATTTCAGTTTTTCTTTATTAATAAATCTGCAAAAATGTCAACAATTCTGTTTTTCTGTCAATATGGGTTGTACATTAATGAGGGACAAAATGAACTTCAATGATTTTAGCAAATGGCTGTAATATAACAAAGAGTGAAAAATTTAAGGGGGTCTAAATACTTTCCGTACCCAGTGTATATACAGTACTGTGCAAAAGTCTTTGGCCACTTTTGTTGTATTTTCACCAACAAAAAATGGTTCTAAGTCATTTTATTTCTATCTTTTGCGGTAGCGGTCAGTTATAGGAAATATCAATTTACATTTTCAAACATTATTTTTGTCATTATTTTTAATAAAGCAGTGAGACGATCTGCACAAGGAGTCTGACAGCAGCCAGTGCTCCACACAGAGATCTGATCTGATCAACATCCAGTTTGTCTGGAATGACATGAAGTAACAGAACAAACTGAGAAAATAATGTGTCAGATATGAATAGGGAGGGCTCTATTTCCCCACTTGGGTGCATCCATTTGGTAATCTAAATAAAAATGATAATTAACGCTGAATACATTATTATTAGATACTCTTTACTGTACTACAAATACTAAGGTGCAGATAATTGCAATTTTTGCCATATGTAGTTAACAGCAGAAAATACTGCTAAATATAATCTATCAATATTTTTAATTTTATTTTTAATAAACAAATGTAATACATCACAACCTTTTTTTTAACATGTTGGATTAATGGATTAATTAATAAACCCACTCCCCAAAAACTTAAATAACTTTTTCACAACTTTGAGTTATTAAAAGTAAAAATGGTGTATTTGAAAAAAAGGTTTAAATATGTTAAGAAAGAAAAATAAAATTGTAAAACCAGAATTGATTCAAATATTGCATTTGGATGTTTGGGTGGCTTTAACTTTTAATTTCAGATGTCCTTGCATTAGTTTTTGTGTTAGTACTTGTGAAATTATGAAGGGAGGTTTTATAGTTCTCTGGATTTTTCTTTTGTTATTCATCATTCTCTGTTTTCTCTTTTTAGTCATCAGGTCAGTCAGCCGTCGTCTCGCTCTTCACGCTGTATCTTGTGTTTGGAGGAGCGCAGGAACACCAGCTGCACTCCCTGTGGTCATCTCTTCTGCTGGGAGTGCATTACTGAGTGGTGCAATACCAAGGCAAGACTTTTATATAACGTAATGCAGCGGTGTAAAGTTCAGCATTACTGATGTCTGTTCAGTCATTTTCTTTGTTCCTCTCTTTGTAGACTGAATGTCCGCTGTGTCGAGAGAAGTTCCAACCTCACAGATTGGTTTACCTGAGAAACTTCAATTAAACTGTGGGTTGATCTAGACTACAAGATTCAGGTGTTTAGTGATCACATGATGTGGAAATGATCATACAAATTTCATCCTGTAATTTAATTTGTTGATTGTGCAAATTATTTAATGGCAATAGTAACATTTGCTCAAATAAACTAAGATGGTAATATTTTCACATAAATTAGTGTTTGTATTTCTTTACTCATTTCTATATTATTGGTAATACTTCAGAATAGGGGTCCAAAATAATGCATTAGTTAAGCATTAATTAATGGTTAATTTGTTCACAATTAAGCATTAGTTGAGCAAAAACACACTACTAATTATTGTTTACAATATGGTTAACAAATTAACCATTAATTAATGCTTAACTAATGCATTATTTTGGACCCCTATTCTAAAGTGTTACCGTATTATTATCTCTAGAATAGAAATCTATATTGTTGTTTTATCGTATTTTTAGGTAAAAATCATACTCAATATTTATTACAGTAGGGCTCCCAAATGAGTAATCAATTCGCAACAAGTTTTTGTTTACAAAATATGTGTGTGTACTTTGTATATTTATTAGGTATGTATACACACAGATGCATGTATATATTTCAGAAAAATATGTAAATATATTTATTATATAAATTATATGAATGTAAATATATACTGTATGTGTGTGTATATATAAATTATGAATATACTGTACAAAGAAACACACACATATGTATAATCAGTGTTGGGGAAAGTTACTTTTAAAAGTAATGCATTACAATATTGCGTTAATCCCTAAAAAAGTAACTAATTATGTTACTTAGTTACTTTTTATGGAAAGTAATGCATAATTTACTTTTGCGTTACTTTCGCGTTACTTTTATATATATATGGGCAGAGATTGAGTCTTTGTTTTTAATATAAAAAGTTCTATTTATAGCAAATATAAAAGCTCTTTCACACCAAAAAGTGTAATGAATAAACCTCAGGCTGAAGAAAACGTTAATTCACATTTGTGAAGTAAAATACACAAGATTTTACATTACTCTTCAGCAATTAAAAAACAGTGAAGCAAAATAGTTTTTGAAGTAATTTAACTGACGTTGCTTTTTTGAGAATAATCAACTCAGTTATATTCTTCTAAAATTAAAAAGTAATGCGTTACTTTACTAGTTACTTGGGAAAAAAAAAACATTATTACGTAACTCGCGTTACCCGAAATACTGTAAACCAAAACGTCTATTTTGGATGCAATTAATATTTTGATAGCACTAGTTAAGAGTTTTCCTTCAATAAACTGCTAATTTGCTGATTACTATTAGTTATTAAGGTAGTTGTTGAGTTTAGATATGGGGCAGGATCTACAATATGGCATTAACATGTGCTTTATAATACTAATAAGCAGCCAATATGCATGCATGAGAATTGGTTCTTAAAATAAAGTTTTGCCAAAATCTTAAGTCTGGCTCCCATTAGAGTAAGAACACATCATTTATCAACAAACTGCAGTAATTTACATAAAACTACCCTGTTGATATGGCAACAACAACAAAAGAGAACAAAATATGAAATATATTCATATTCATAATAAAGTTATGAGTTATAAATATTCATAACTCATAGCACCTCTTTACAGCGTATGCTTTTGTAAAGACTGTAAGCTTTATTTTAGTCTGCATTAAATTCAATAAGGTCCAACCTGAATGATATGGTCTTAGAATGGTGCTTTAGTATTTTGCATGCGCAAACACTGCTCATGGTTTTTTTTTAAGTTTTAAAATCATCTGACTGCTTAGTTAATTCACCGGCTCCTCCCAGCAGGTTGGTTGTACAGTAATCTGGTTGTAATCTTCTTAGCTCACACAATGTGCGCTCAGTACTTTTGAAGGTTTCCTCCACATTTTGTACCGATCATTAACTGAAGATGACAAAATGAAGGGATTAGCACATATATCATGATGCTCCTGAGGGTGAGTGATTTTTGTAAATACTGTACAGCTGTTGCCTAGAGATCAACATAATTGCCACTGCGTTATCAAAATGTAGGAAAACAAACGATTTGTCTCTTGACATTTAACTGATTAGATCTTAATTAGAATTGAATTGATTGGGGTGGGTTATTGGGTTCTTGCATGCGTGGTTATGTCTGGATATTTTATAAAGTTGATGGAATGAGACCTTGTTTTTTAAATGATACCTGAGCAGGTTTGTACTGAGACGGCAAGATATGACTAACAAGCACCAGGCTGTTGCCTGAGGAAAACACAGACGAGCCTCCATATGCTCCAAAAATGGTACAATCTTATACAAGGGCACCCCGCTGAGCAGACTTTCCTGCATGCTTGCGTTTGCTTCTGAGCCCTTCGTTCAGCAAACACTCTTCAAGAGAAAAACAGACTGCACTTTTGATCTTCCCCACCACACCATGTGGAACAAGAGCATTTACTTAGTCTCAGACGCTGCAAGTGGCTCAGAAAATACCAAGATACGAGATACGAGACCAAGTGATGCTACAGCCCTCAGATCTTGTAATACGGCAACCAAGAGTAAGTGTGTGCAATGGAAAACCCCAGAGAGGGATTTTACTGAGGATTCCTCATTATCCTCAATTTCAAAGAGAGACAGCCAGCCGACCTGCTTTAATTCTGCAGACATTGCTTATAAAGCCCATAAGGAAGCACTCACTTTTCAAAGGAAGGATGAAAGGCTTTCGTCCTCTGCCTTTCATGAGCTTCTTGAGTCCTCGTGGAAGTCTGCAAACTTGCATTGCACGATGCTACACTTCAACACAAGTGAACATGCAGTCTCTTTTGTTGAACATCAGAACCCCAACGTATCTGTATCCAGAGCTTCTTCTCTCACTGTACCTGTCGTTTTTGAAGGTGAGAGCCACAGCAGCTGCATTACAAGAGGTAGCAAAAGACAACCAAGTTACGTCCCAGACATTTCTATACACAGCAAATCATCAAATGAATCAGTGGAAAATGAAGATTTTATCAGAGACAAAAGGCCTGATGGTAACAAATGTGCTTTTGAAAGACCTACAGAGATTTACACTGACCATATGCAAACAATGCAAAGAGTTTCTCTTAGAGGAGCATGCAAACCTCATCCAGGACTGGCAGGAACTAGAAGCGAACGAGTGTGTTTCGATGGACAATACTTCATGTCTGATCAACAACATTCACCTATTAAGTATAAAGCCATGACTGCAACAGAAGCTCAGGTATGTTGACATCCCAAATCTAGTTAATACATGAAGCGAAACTATTCCATAAATATAAAATGATGATTTTATGATTGTCATTTTTTATTTATTTCAATGTGATCACATTCCAACTGTATGTATAGATTCTAATTCATCAGATACTTTTGTATCCCAGACCGCTAATGTGACCATGCCTTAAAAATTACACACAAAAAAAACTTTTTTTTTGAGGTGCTGTAACCATTTCCATACAAAGAACCCATTAAGCCCCTATATATTTCTTTAAAGGTTCTTTAACTCTCCCTTAGCTTTTTGTGGAAAGGATTAAAAAGTAATTTCAAAATTAAATTACAGTGTATTTCCTGAAGATAACATGAGTTCAAACCCTATAAAGAAAGATTCCAGGGCGCCCACACATGACTTTTGAGCAATAGTACTAAAAGTGATCCGTCTATATATGTTTACGAGCCAGTTAACAACCACCCTTTTTGTTTAGAATGTGGTGTACCTCTATTTTGGATTCTAATTCGATATTTCAGTTCATGTGTCAGTAGAGAATTATTTTGGTGCAATCCCACCCATAATAGATTCTTATTTGAATTCATTAGGATTCGATTTTTTGGTAACACTTTATTTTTGATGGTCCCTTTTGAACAATCTGTTGACAATAAGTAGCTTTGCACCTACATGTCAACTAACTTTTATTAGAATATTAGTACACTCTCTAATGAATATCTGGAAACTCTTTATTCTGATGGTCTCCCAAAAGACGCTCTACTGACTATAAGTAACTTTGCAAGTACATATCAACTTATTCAAAATCTAACCCTACCAGTCTACTAAAACTTTGCTAGCGCTCTATTGAGAGTTAGTAGATACAGTATGTAGGTGCAATATTACTTATTATCAACAGAATATGTTAAAGGAACCATCAAAATAAAGTGAAAACGATTTTTTTTGACTAGGGTGTTTTGAAGGGAACATCTATTTATTTTAAGGAAGTTTTATTGAACACATTTTAAACATATGTCTCTTTGTTTAAAAAGCTGGATGTGGCACCAGAGACTCACAGTTATTACTTGGATGAAAAGAAAATGCAAGAAAGGTAAAGAAAACATAATATGTGTCAAGTGCTAGTGCTTGTGAAAGCGTAATAAACCTTTCCGACAGAGCTGGTCTACAATAATCATCTAACTTGTTGTGGCATGTACCTGTAATTCTGGGCTCAGCCTAACAGGTATATAATTAAAAGTCTTTTAGAACCCATGTACCCTTTGTATAGAGATTAAGAGGCTCATCTAAAGACTGGGTCCTGATATATGTGCTACTGACGTCACTGTTATGGTTCATTTAATTGTCACTGTGTGTTGTTTGCAGGTGTGAGGATCTCTGCAGGTTTCATCTGCAGTTGCGCTGTCTGAGAACGTGGTCCAATAGACTCAGGTTACTGTCTCAAGCCCGCCGTAATGACAGGAGACGGGCTCTAAGCAAAGCTCTGCATGCTCTGAGATCAACCGTCAACATACATCGTGCTCAAACTGATGTAGTGGAGAGGAGGAGAAGTGCTTTTCTGCTCTGTCAGAGTTTTTACCAGGTGGGAAGTGTGTACAACAGCCCAGCACTTCAAGACTATAGAGAATCGTATCCGCCTAATTTGCAACGTTTGGTCAATTTTGTCTTGTTTTCCATTAGAAATATCTAAAAATTCTTACATTTACTTTAGCAGGAAAATTAAGATAATAAATCTTACGAGAATTATGTTTTTGCTTGACACAAGATATTATTAACAAATCACAGATATTGATTGAAGACTTTTTTGAGAATTTTTTTGAGGGTTTGTTATTTTATTGGCCATGTCACAGTGAGGTCAATTGATCACCCTGTAATTTTGCAAGTTCTCTTACTTAGAAATCATGGAGGGGTCTACAATTTTCAGCATAGGTGCATTTCCACTGTGAGAGACAGACTCTAAAAAGAAGAATTGGGAACTTTGGGAATTACTGTGTCAAATAAGTGTTTGATCACTTGCTTATCAGCCAGATTTCTGACCTTTTAAATAGTCCAACTACACTCTGCTCATGATTATAAATTAGTAGAACCTGTTTGAGGTCGTTAAAGACACCTGTTCACCCCACATTCAGCCAAAGTCTAAGTAGCAACATGGGCAAAACCAGAGAGCTGTCAAAAGAACACTGTTGGAGCAATTGTCAAAAAATGGAAGAGGCTAGTAGTGACTGTCAATGTCCCTCGGACTGGGGCCCTACTGAAGATCTCTCCTCGTGGGGTATTGATGATGCTAAGAATGGTGAAGCATCAGCCCAGAACTACACGAGAGGAGCTGGTCAATGCCGCGAAGAGAGCTGGGACCATCGTTTCCAAGACTACTATCAGTAATACACTAAGACGTCATGGTTTGAAATCTTGCATCACACGGAAGGTTCCCCTGCTTAAGTCAGCCCACGCCCAAGCGCGTCTGAAGCATGCCAGGGGTCCAGAGGAGTTATGGGAGAAAGTCCTGTGGTCAGATGAAACCAAAGTAGAACTTTTTGGTTTAAACTCCATTCGTCGTGTTTGGAGGAAGAAGAATGATGAGTATCATTCCAATAATACCATAACTACAGTGAAGCATGGGAAGCAGCCTGCTCTGGGGGTGTTTTTCTGCACAGGGGACAGGACGACTGCACTGTAATAAGGAGAGGATGAACGGGGCCATGTAAAAACCTCCTTCCCTCAGTCAGAGCATTAAAGATGGGTTACAGTTATATAATATGGGCTTAAAGTGCACACTTTGAGCTTTCATTTGATAGTATTCTCTACAAAACATTTCATATATTGTTATATTTATTAGTCCAATTACATTTGAGCCCCTAAAAATGAGGGGACTGTATGTAAAAATGTTTGTAATTCCTAAGCATATTATGTTTTATTTATTTAATTCACTTCTCGTGGCATACCGAGCTGAAATTATGAAAATTGTGTCAGCATCTAAATATATATGGACCTAACTGTTTCTTTGATCAAAGCTGAATTTTGAGGATCGTTACTCCAGTCTTCAGTGTCACATAATCCATTAGAATAAACTAATATGCTGAATTTACTGACCCAAAATATTTTGATTGTAGTGTAAATGCTGTACTTTTGTGGAATAAATCTTTGAAAACATATGATGTCCTGACAGGAATACACTTTTGTCATCAGTACATTTTGCATTAATTGGTCACAGAAACAAAGGATAAATGAGGATTGTGTTCTGTTCTGCTCACAGGTGCTTCTCTCAGTGGCTCCATGAGCTCAGGCATCAGTCAGAGCCGCTGTGCGTGAACAGAGAGCCGGAGGAGATCTGGACACAGAGACTACAACAGAGAGCTGTCCGTCTCTGTCTGAGTGTGTGGAGAGAGAGACTAGCTGAGAGGAAGAGGGCCCGCCTGCTGGTGCTTCAGTGGAGACGGGGCATCTCACAGGCCAGAAAACAGAGAAACTACATGTGGAGAGTTAGAAACACATTTCAGAGCTGGAAAACAGCATTCAGACAGAGTCTTAGGAGCAGAAAATACTGGACACAGACACAGCAGAGGAGGTGAGATCACAGGGTTCAAGATACCAAACCAAAAAACAGTTCTAATCATATCTTATTACCATTTTCTAAAATATAGCGAAGAAACTGTGATAATGTGAAAAAAGTTAAAGGTGTCTGAATACATTTTGGTTTGATACATACACATAAGACATCACAAACTTATTATAAAAGCAGTCTGTGTGACTTCTGCACTATATTCCAAACTATTGAATTCATATGATATATCTGTGTGAGAATAAGTTCATGAATAAACAAAAAAAAAAACTGTAATTTGATTTATGTGCTGTTTGTGAAGCGTCGGGCTTCATCAGGTCTTGTACTTGTTCACTCAGGGCTCTGCTGGCATGGCATAGACAGACAGTGTCAGGTCAGAGACTGAGGTACAGAGAGGCCTGGTTCCAGTACAGCCGTGAGATGAGCCTGCAGACTGCTGTATTCATGCAGTGGAGAAGAGCAGTGATCCAGGGTCAGCAGAGGCAGTGTGCTCTAGAGAACCTTCTCATCATCCATCAACGCAGAGTCAGTGATCGAGGATCTGCTGTCACATTTAACTGCAGATTACTTCACAAGGTTCAATGCAGTTCTTTTACAATTCAATTGATTTCCAGGTCATTTGGCTGGTTGAACTTGTGTAATTAGAATAAACGAGAGCTAGATGTAGGTAAAAAAAAATGAGTGTGTGTATATATAGCATGTTTTTAGCATTATTTTTTTAACCAATATAATCTACAAATAGATTTAAATGAGCTGTATTAACTTTTCTTAATAGTGGTTCAGGCATTGGATACATAGTAAGAATTTGTTGAAAACAGCAGACACGTTTTGTATGAAGAAGAAAATAAATGAAGTCCGGTTTGTTCTGAGGACGTGGTCACTTTGGGCCAAAGGTAAGCTAGTATTTTTTGCATGTTAATTTTTTTTTTTTTACACTAGATTAGATACTATAGAAATGACCTACCTATAGAAATTACATATGAAGAAATGCAAGCAAGTAAATAAGCACAAAACATGTGTTATATACACAAAACAATATGATGACAGCTGTGCCAAAAATTCTAAAGTTTTTAATGTTTGGGTGGAAATATTTTTATTCTCTGCCAGAACGCAAAGCCAGGAGGCAGATGGGGGAAGCTGTGAGTCTCTGGCTGGAGGGCAGAGCAGTTTCTAGAAGTTTCCATCACTGGGTCAATGTGTATCAAGAACAGCAGAAACCGTCCTGCCACCGACACACACAGCTTTCACACAGGTAAACCACGGTTTTACACAAGTGAAAGATAAATATATCAGACTAACACACACAATAGCATGATTACAAACATAAATGCTTAAAACGTACAACTCAAAGAGTAATTAGAGCTAGATTGTTTAAAAAAAAACTGTGAATACAGTAGGTTGAAGAAGTTTCATTAAATGACTGTTTTCCAGAAATATTGGTTGTGAATATCTTGGTGATATGACTAATAGTTGATATTTTCATAAGCATCACAGCAGTGGAGAGAAGAGGAAAGCAGGGACTGTCCCGACTGTACTGGACTTGCTGGAAAAACCAAACTGAAGTATCTCTGCTATATACACACCAAGTAAAAAAATCATTATGAATCAACATTTATTATTATGATAAATAACAGACAATTGAGTTCAGTCACCATAGTGTATCAACAGTTTAATAGTAGCAACATTCCTCAGAAGTGATATATATATATATATATATATATATATATTAGTATACTGTATAAGATTTAGCATGTTTTGTGAGTTTTAGGAACATTTGTTAAGATGATAATACTTAAGTGTTTTACTGTTTTTAAAGTATAAAATATGTCACTAGGTCATTACATATTTAAAAAATATACCTTAGTAACTTATTTACCCTGAAAGGATTTATATTATCTAAAGAGTATATATATGTGTGCTTTTTGAAAGGGTACTGTTTTAGTGACAGCTTTTGAACCATTTTTGGAAGTCTAGAAAGAAGCCAGCACATGCTAGCAAAGGTGCTGGTGGTGTAATCTGACAATACTGAGACAGAGACTTTCTTAACCTTATCCTCATTTTCTGGTACAGTATGAGCGCTCTGTGCTGCAGAGAGCCTGGCTCACCTGGAGAAAAAGACACATCAGGAACAGAGTGTCTGTGGATTGCTCAGCCACCTTTAACAACATGCTGTTGGCTCAGGTAAATCAGACGCAGTCCACCAGTCTTTGAAATCTCTCCATGTTAACACAAGATAAACAGGGTCACCGTGCACTTACTATCTCTAATAGCGATAGGTCGTGGTAATCTGGTCTGTGCTTAATCAAACCAGTGTGCATGTGAATAAACTCGAAACATTGACTTTTCACTTTATTGTTAACACCGCCTCAATGCCAAGTTAGGTTACTAGAACATTTGCATGGATTTTAATGCTTGCAGATAATATAATATTACTGTAATTAAAGCCGCTTACTTTGTTTCATACTTTAAGCAAACTTTGTTTCTGAACACACTTTAAAAAGCACACTTTGTAATAATATTAAACATTAAAGTATATTTTAGTTTCCCATAAATGCTTGTTAGTAAAGTACATGCAAGTAATTATAACATTACAGTTACAATCAATTGAACTAGCTGCTTATTAGTATTCACCTCACACCTAAACTTAACAACTACCTTGCTAACTATTAATAAGCAGCGAATTAGGAGGCAAAGGGTTTAGTTAAGAGATAGGTAATATTGAGAATTGGTTCCTTAAGTAAAGCGTGACCATACCATAACATCTTTTGAAGGCAGAAAAGAAAAAAGAAAAGATGGGTGCATGTAAACTGGGTGATGAAAGATTGTTTTGCGAAAAAGATGTTCAGCGTTGTGTTAAATATATGAGTCAAGGGGTCACAAAACACGATTGGCACCATTCCTTACATGATTGTTATACAAACAACTGTGCACAGACTGATAATAATGATTTTTTTTGTATTGGCAGGTGTTGAGAGTGTGGTGGCAGCGAGCCCATAGGGCAGACTTTGTGCCCTAACCGGTTCGGTCTGTTTGCAAGCAGAGAGTTAGCAGATCAGAAACTCCTCACATCACCACAGCAGCTTACAAACAATAACTTAACCTTTATGACTTTTCTCTTCTGTTAAACAGTAAGGAAGGTATTTTAAAGAATTGTTGTAACCAAAACAGCTAATGTACCTTGACTTCCACGTAGGGCTGGGCGATTTTTTAGATTTTTTCGATTAATTCGAATTTGCATTTTAAGACGATTTAATTTTTTCTTACATCGAGGTATCGCGATTTTTAATCTAAATATTAGATACATCGTAATTGCACCAATGGCAAAATAATTGACAGGCATGTCCGACCACATGATGGCGCGCCTAATTAACCGCTCACTTGTGAGAGTAGACGAGCATTCT
>JAUCMT010000154.1:20678814-20690357 GCA_032357475.1 Enteromius thamalakanensis | reverse complement strand
TTCAAAGACAAAAATCGATTCCTGAGCAATCGATGTCAGCTAATTCAGGACCTTCACTGTAGACAGCGCCTTGTAACATCGGACGTAGAAGGCAGCGACTAAAGAAGACTCCTAAGAGACAGTTCGAGAAATACACTTAGAAAAGTTATCACTTAACGTAAGATATATCTTAAGAGCCTTCTTAGCGCGGGAATAGTCTGCATTATCAAGAAACCGGGTCCAGGTCACCAACCACAATTTATATGTAAAGTCTAATTTACTGCCCGCTGCTAATTTAAGTCTAATTTACAGCCCGCTTCTGTGTAACATTAGAGTAATAACCTGCTAAGTCCATAGCAATTGTCTATTTAATATAAAGTGTAACACTTTATTTACCAAAAGTGCTGTTATCAATTTCCTGTTACACATTTGTACTTTCATTACCAAAAAGTGTTGTTACCAATTTCCTGTTACACATTGGTACTTAAACACATAATTCTGAGGGTTGTAACGTGTGAAGTTACAGAAATATTACAGCTGTAGATACTATGTAGCAATGTGTACTTTGTGGTTACATACTACACACAAATAGTTTCTGTGGAAGTACACAGGTACTAGGGACACTTAATATAAAGTGGGACCAAAAAAGTATTCTCAAAGTTTAATTAAATTAAGGTTGGACTGCTGGGGCCGGTTGCACCAGCTGGACGTAAAAAAGCTGGGTGTAAGTCGTTGGACTTAGTTACGTCCAGCTTTTATTTACACCAGTTGCACTATCAAAAACTATGACCAAGCGCAGCTACGCCCGGTGTAGATGATGCGCGTCCTCGCTGACACGTTCTCTCCCAGTAATAGATAAAGCTTCAACGAGCTGGCGCTTCAACGAGTGCTTCACTTATTGCAGCGCGAACAATGCCATGATTTCACTGAGGAAACATTTACTAACAAGTTTCTATCTGAAGTCTTCCTATACGTTCCATGGCAGATTTCTTCAAACATACATTAAAAATGAAGGCGACAGGTTAAGAAAAAAAACTTTTTAATTTAGCTTATAAAATCACGTTTTGTTGACTCTTCAAATGTTTGAATTATGTATTTAATTATGGATATTTAAACTGACGGTGTAGGCTATTTTGTTTCTAAAAAAAAATAATGTTATTGCGCTTTTGTCTCCGAGTCCTGCTCAGTGCACTTGAGCCGCTCCGCACAGACTTATCCCACATTTATTATTATAGTGCATTTTTTAAATCTTAATAAAAAACAAATGAAATATAATCATTTTGACATTAAACACAAAACTGAACTATTTTAATTTAATTTTCTTTGCATACAGATTAATGCATATAGACAGAGTCCTATCGTTTTATTTTGGTAAAAACGTTCAAAAATGGAGTTTAGGAAGACGTATGTAACTGCAACCTCGTAAAGCCTTGTCTCTTTTTAAAAGGTTCAAGGCGACCACTGACAGCAGCGACATCTGTATCCGTATCGTTCATATCAATGACAGTATAATCTCCCTACAACAGCATATGATAGCAATATAAAGTACCAACTTTCACCATACAATGTTTAATAACTCAGAAAATATGCCGTTTTTTTATTTTCTGAAAAATAATGGTTTTGGAGATGGAGCCAACAACAAGCTTCTTGATTGTCTGCTGTAATAATTAACAAACAGACATGAATCCTAAAAACTAATAATGTCAGAGCAAATCCTGATTTTTACACCTACCTCTGACTAGGCATAAGATTTAGTCTCAGGCGTAGCTTACACAGAGATGGTGCAACCGGTATAAAATCTATGCAGGACTTAGAACGCATGTCCAGCCTAGACTTACGACCGGGTTTACGTCGAGCTGGTGCAACCGGCCCCTGATGTCTCATGGGCTACATTTACACTGAAGGTTTTGATGACCATTTCTGATTTTGTGACTATATTTGATCTTTTGGACAATGTGCTAACATTTCTCTTCAAGGTGACCTGTATCCGGTGTTAGCATTTTACAATGCACTTGGTTAATTAAGCCAAAAAAAGCATATATCACATCACAAATCAATTTGAATAGTACATTGAGTTTAATTTATTGACTTAGAATTTATATAGAAACATTTTTAATGCAATTGTTACATCTATACATCAAAATAATTATATAGCCAAAACAAATTCTTCAGGACAGCTATGAAAGACAGAGTACAATAATACTCATTTGGTGGATATTATTTTCTTCCAATTTTATATTTATTCCAATTGCAGGGACATCTTAAGATCTGTGCCACACTGGAGTGAAAAAAATCTGAAAAATATCTTAATTTGTGTTCCGAAGATGAACAAAGGTCTTACAGGTGTGAAACAACATGAAGGTAAGTAATTAATGACAGAATTTTAATTTCTAGGTATGCTATTCCTTTCAAGCTTAATACCCTTAACATTCAAACATGTCTGGCCTCTATGCGTTTAGCTTAGTATAGTCTTGAATTAGTTTGGAATGTGAATAATTTAGGTAAAATGTTAAAGACACTTTTAAAACTGTAAACTGCAAATAAAAGTGACCCATACTGTGGCTGGTTGTGATCCCAACAGCCAATCATGTTGCTGGACTTGAGAGGCACCAATTCCTCTCCTGTTCAGGCAGAATTAAATGGTTCAAAAGAACTGAAGTAGACAATATCAGATGAAGAAACTAAACTGAAACAAGTTCTAATAAAAGGAAATTCAGTAACAGTAACAATAGTGTAACTATATTTGGTCTATGTAATGTCATTATCTTTCTGTGTTTGCCTACACTGTAACTGTATTTTATCACTGTATATAACAATTATAGCATCCTTTGATGTCTGAAGGTGTGCTATAAATCATCATCTAAACATCATCATCTTCTCTTAGCAGAATGTACCCAGCCTTTCAGACCACAAAAGTCAGGATTCAGACCATAGTATTGACAATTGCAAATCAACACCCGAAAACAATCTGATAGATAGATACATTTTTGTACACCAGCCACAAAACCATGCATTTCTATTGTCCTCAGAAGATTTTCAAATTCAAATTTTACGATTATTTTCAGTCTTGAACACAGAAAAAAGTAAAACAATACACGGTTTGGTTAAAAAGAATATTACATTTTCACCCACTGAAAGTGTAAAAGCTCTAAAATTGAATTAACAATGGAACTGAAATAGCAAAGTAAGATGTTTTGTATGTGATGACTGTATTATTGAACTGTGGATATCAAACAGTGACTTGTATTCCTTTCCAGCTACATTAATCTAAACTAAATATTCTGAGTGCTTGCTGGCATGTACAGAGGCAAGATTATGGCTGTTTGGCTGAAGTGCTTACCTGCAATTTCTCGGCCAATGCAATATGATTATCCAAGCATGACTTTACAAGGACTGTGTTTTCCATGAGGGTTCACAGGTCAAGAAAGTCTAGCTCATGAACTGATATAATCTCTGTCCTCCACAGGGCATAAAGAGCATTTTGATCATCATTTTTCTTCATGTGCAAACACTGGCCAGTGTAAGGTTATCGTGTTTTAACTGAAGAGGACTCTGCAACTGAGCATCTGGAGTTTTTTTTAGAGCCCATATCAAAAACGATCACAATCGTTCATTCACAGTCTGTACAGATATGGTTCTGGAAAGATTCAGACCAGATTGTGTTAGCTTAGAAAAAGTCATTTGGCATCATTTCAGACATTACTTAAAAAAGGTCTTTGTAGAAGTTAAACATCAGTAACAAGGAACACCCTTCCTATTAAAGACCTTCCGCGCCTGGTTGCTATAAAGTATTTTTATTTTGTTGTTGTTGTTGTTTTTTTGGCCATTAGACAGGTTGCTTTCAATAAGCTTTCATCTTCATTAAATATTTTTCTTTTTTTTCATTGAAGAAAGCAGCAAGACCTTACAGGGGGAGTCTCCTCATTCAAGTACTGCTCACTGAAATCTAAAATTCCTGTCTGATTCCTGTCACCAGTCAAATTTGCTGGTGAAGAGTATGTCTACGCTGGTCCAGCAGGTGGACTAGCAACAAACCAGCACTAATGATTATAACTCCACTCTGACCAGTTAGAAATTTAAGTTGGCCTAAAGTGGTTTAATGACTCTGATGTCAGACACACTACAGAATAAAGGATTTTAACTCAATTGCATTTTTATCTCAAACCGTATGCATAACCCCTCAATAATCTTGCTGTCTGCCCTCTGAATATACTGGGAAACAAACTTCGGCCAACCAATCGGCAAGAAGAGGTGGGGTTTAACGCGCACATTATCCCCACCTCTTCTTGCCGATTGGTTGGCCAAAGTTTGTATTTGTTGTGATGAACATCCTGTACCCATAGTGTTTGTTTCGGTATTACACCTCTGTGTTGTCTTTTCGAGAGTTTTTTCCCCAGTGTATTCAGAGGGCAGACAGCAAGACGATCGAGGGGTGATGCATACGGTTTGAGATAAAAATGAAATCCAAGCTAAAATTCTGCAACATCGCATAAAGCACCTTTAATCTCCTATGCTTTTTAAAACCCATATAATGTATTGTTGGCTACAAATACCAGTGTAACATAAGCCATGCTCCAGGGTTACATATAATACAGTAAAACTGTAGCCAACCACAAGTGTTTAAGGTCAGTCACTAATGAGGAACCCTGAGGAATGTGGACTTAGAAGGGTTTCAAATAAAGCTCTTTTTTTCTTGAAAAATGTGTGGTTTGGAACAAAGATCAGTCCCTATTCATACCTCCTCTCAAGGCCATGATATTCTTTAGGCCTAGCCGCTTGGCTTTATTTAAATGGGCTGTTATTTTCTCCTTTGTCTGATTGCAGCATGTCAAATGAAGGACACTCTCCAGGCCGCAGTAATTGACCGCTGTGCTTGCTATCATCATAGAAGACGTTTCTTTATCCGAGCCTGGATCTCCAGCTGGATGCCAAGTGACGTCGATGAAGAGAGGACCTCCAGAACCCATCCGGTCAAATCTAACTCCCAAAGAACATAATGGCTAATCAAAAAACAAGTACTGTTCATTTTTTCACTACAGTAAAGGGAATATTAGATTACATGCGATTAGAATATAATCTAATATAAAGATGGACAAAATAAAGTTAACACCTAAGAAATTGCTTTTAAAGGTAGGGTAGGCTATTTCGGAGAGGCTAGGAATAACAAGCTAGCTTTAAAAAAAAAAGATCCCACCCTCCTTGCAAATGACTCACCAAAGTCACGCCTCTACCAAATGTTCTCAGGCAAACCAATCACCAAAGACTAACCTGTGACAAACGCTGTCAGATTACCTTTGCAACATCGCAATAAAAAAGTGCATAATATTACATTATTAATGCCTTCTGTTCTTGCTTAGTCTGTAATAAATGTGCTAATGAATACACATTTATTACATACAGTGACAGGCAGGCAGGACAGCCAATAGAAACCTCAGACCGAGGGATATGATTGGACAAACATTTTGTGCTCCTACTCCTCCTCGTAACTCCCACAGATTATATAGATACATATAACTTCATCGAGACCATTAACTCAGTGATTGCTATCGGGATTTGAAGAGACGTTTAACCAGGATAACAAATTATATTATATCACCTACTCTGCCTTTACTGTCTTCAGCTGCATGTTTTGAATCAGAACATCTGCCAGATTCTTTAGAGATGTTGGAAGATCAGTTAATTACTCTTTAAAACGGTCCTACTTTATAATGGGCCTGTCTGATAATATTTAAGTCAGTGTGGGCAGAAGTTAATCTTCATCTTGGTGCAGTAACTGTCCATATTCAATTTTAATGGTTGCTGCAAACTGAGGTTTGCTGTCACTTTTGCTCCAGTACTTCTATTTTCCTTTGGTTTTCACACAAGATAAACAATCCAGAACAGGGATGTCAATCTCAGCTGTGTGTGTTTGTTTTTACTGCATGCAAAAACCTATGCAAATATAGCAGAGATTTATGATATGCACAAAAACATCTAAGCCTGTCTGAAATCATCATCTATTTGCACACACAAATATAAGTGTATACATGCATGGGTGCATATTTATACATTCATAATAAATATACACATTACACACACATATACTACATAAACAAAAACTTGGATGGAAGTAATTGTGTGACAGCACTATTTTGTACATTTAGCAGACGCTTTTATCCAAAGTGACTTAAATTGCATTTAAGTTACAGATTTAGAGTTTATCAGCTCTTGCGAATCCATGTTCTTGGCATTGTCAGTACTATGCTCAATTGTTTAAGTTACAGGAATTTTTTTTTCCTTCTGTGAAATATGATTTATGTGAGATTAAACAAATTACAATAACAATAAAGCAATTTTTTCTTTCCTACCTGGAGATAAGATTGACGGCTCCAGATGCTGTGCGAGGTGGGAAGAACTCCAAGGAAAACCAGTGGTCCCCAGACTCAATCCGCCGCTTCATTTTGTCCCGCAGCCGGTCGGTGCGGTCAGTGTCCAGTACCGGGGTCGAGCACCTGGAGCTCTCTTTAGAGCTCTCTCCACTGTTACTGACCCCGCTGGAGTCGCTCTTAGAGGACTGCCAACCTACATCCGCTCTTTGGTTCACCATGTTTTCTGTGCCCAGGCTTAAAAATCAGCCTACAAAACATTATACAACATTAACACATGAATCTAGACTGCCTTTTAAGAACATAAAAAAAGACAGTTTTTTTTAACTGCTAACAAATGACATTAAAGGGATAGTTCACCCAAAAATGTAAATGGCAGCACAATGGCAGAATTGTTGAGAAAAAAACCACAAACAGTACTCTTTGTAAAATTACAGCTGAGCCACTGATGTCACACAAACATGGAATATTTCAGATGTGTAGTTGTCTATGGAGTGTCAGAAAAATCTCTTAATTAGTGTTCTGAAGATAAACAACGTTCTTACAAATTTGGAACAACATGAGAGTAAATAATTAATGAATATATTTCGGGTGAACTAATCATTTGATGACACTTGCCTTTAGTATAGTAAAATAGTGCATAGTAACCTTTCAAATCATAAGTGTGCATGATTCAGATATAATCCTGCAAATAAAATAATTACTTTTGATGTAATTACATTCGACATATCAGTAGTCTGTTTATATAATAAGTGCTGATGTAACGACCATGTCACAGTAGAAATGTCAGTCCCACTGAATTGTGGGACACATCATACAGAACAGCATGTTCTCATACTGTGCACATGCCATTTGAATATAAAAATTGTGTAAAATGTTGCAAATTATTTGAGTAACATAAAAAAGATGATTAATATGTTTCAGCAAATCTCTTTTAACACATTATGATTATAATTTAATATTTATTACTGACAGCTAAAAGAATTAGTACTAATTACCAGTCATCCTATTGTTCTTGTTCAAGTCTTTTTTCGAATATGATAACAACATAAAACTTACACGTGTTACATCAAAACATAGTTGGTATTGTTTAATAATTGTTCCCGATCTCGCCATATACATGTAGCCTAAGTTACATGGTTGCAGAAGTACATGAAAATATCGTAAAGTTACTTGGTGTACCTTAAAATCGCTCCATGAATAAAATAATGACTTTTATCACCACGATGATCTTGCATTAATGCTTGTGAGCTTATAATGTGCCTACTGCACATACAACGAAGTCACGTTCATTCAAAAGAATTTTTAAAAATTATCTATTTTTAAACAGACAATCAATGCAAGTAGTGCATAGTGCACTATAGTCAAATTATAGTGTCAAATGTATATGGCATTATAACTTGCTTAAGTTTGGCTGATTTGTGTATCTTTAAATAATTTCATAGCTCAGGACATGCGGTTCCGCGTGACTGCACCGGTCCCTTTAATTAACCGATCCGAACCCTAATCAGTCACGTCGACTTTGTAATGGTATAAAAGAGCCTTTCCTCCATTACCTTAAAAATTTTCCCAATGCTCCAGAAGTTATGAGAGGAGAGCTCAGTTCCTGGGCGGCGCTGTACCTGAGCTCTGCTAAACAGCGTGTGCGAACAGCATGGATGACAAAGGGACTGGTGTGCGATGAGCCACGCCCCTCCCGGCTAAAGGACTTTCCCATTGGATGCAGCGTCTGTCATCGTGTGTGATGTAAACACACCACATGTAGTCATTAATAATTAATGAGGTACACTCGCGCACGTCCACACAGAGTGAAAAGAAAAGAAAAGAAAAGGCAATATATTTATCTCTTTTTTTTGACGCATTTAGTTTAATCTCACATGATATATATATATATTACAATGCACAAATCTGGGGACTCTTAGCACCCCCAACACATACGCACCCCCATTCCATAACGGTGCTTTGTAAATTCATAATTATAACAGTCGAAACATAAAACGCTAAAATTAGATATCAACTCATAATCATGAAAATCATAGTTAATAATAGTTAAGTTGAAATTATGACAAACGCAAAAAATATGGCATAACAACTGATTATGATTCAGTGTCTTGTTTTATGTCATAATTTTGACCCGTTGTCTTATTCCTCTGACTTAAGTTTCATTCTTTTAAATCTGATCTAGACAACGACATATCTCCATATCTCTTGCCGTTATAAATTACTGATACTCTATTCCCCAATCTGATACAGTTCAGTGCTTTGACACAGTTTGTGTTGTTAAAAGCGCTATATAATTAAAGTTTTTTTTAGAAGGATAAATCTCATAAGTCTTGTCATTTTTGGACAATTTATGTTTTGATGATGTAACAAAGCCGTTTTTTCCGAATGTGGCGAATTAGCTTCATCAATGGATTACATATCAGGGGGTTGCATACACATTACAAATTAGCTGGTTGCATACGAAGACTAAAGAAATATTCCCTTGACGGGGACTTTGGTTGCATAGCATCTGGCAAAGAGTATAGATGTACCTCTAAGATTTCTACACTCTTTAATACTGGTACGTGCACGTTTTGCGTTAAAGCTGTGCAGCTGCTGCGCGCTTGAATCCTGCGTGTCTGCGTTAAAGCTGCGCAGCTGATGCACGCTTGAATACCTCAACTGGCCTGTGTGATGGTCATGTGATCAGGCGTGTTGCTGAAGATGGCGTGCTGTGGAGGCTGTTTGTGTTGTCAATGCTGCTGCAATGAAGGCGAAACAAGAACACCAGAGGAGCTGGTATAAAGCATTTTATTTGTTTTATATGTTTCCCAACCCAAAACGCCTAGTTGACTGAAACGTGTGTTCATTCTGATGCTGTAAACTATGCTTCATCATCTGTTGTTCTCCACCCAAACTGACTGTAAACAGCCTATTGTGAATCAAGTGTACGTTTGCAATGGGTTTAACAATCAAAGGCAATCTACTGAGAGCAGTAAAACTCAAAAAGCTTCTCAACTCATATGCATTATCACTAAACATGAAAGTAACGGTTTCTGAATCTAGTGTGCTCCCTATCTAGTCGACATTGTTGGTCATCTTTGGCCAGTGGAGCATCTAGGGACAATAAATCATGCAATTTGGGTATTATGTCTAAAGCTCACCAGGATATGAGAGTCTCAACCTGTATTTCTTGATATGATCAACCTGGTTTAATAATGTTAATGTGTTCTTTATGGTTGTAAAGTAATGCTAGTATCAGAGAGAAAGCTTTTCCATCAGTCATTATGTCAGAAATGTGCTCAGAGACAGTCAATCCATTGTTTAGACCAGGGGTGGGGAATGTTTATCCCGGAGGACCACAGTTCTGCAGAGTTTAGCTCCAATCCTGAAAAAAAATCTTAACTGCATCCTGAAGACCTTTATTAACTGGTCCAGGTGTGTTTGATTAGGGCTGGCTCTAAATTCAGCAGGGACATCAAACCTAGGATCTAGGATCCCCACTCCTGAGTCAATACAGGCCATCTGTTCAGTTTTATGACTAAGGGTCATAGCCTGGGAAACCAAAAGGAACCATTAGATTAGGGTTTTACATTTTTCTGAACGTGGTAACCTGATATTATTGCTGCCTTTTGCTTGTTAGACAATACTGGGTGAGACCAGAGAAGATGAGGACGAAATACTGCCCAGGAAAGACTATGAGGTTAGTAATTAAAGGACACAACAGATTATGCTTCAGGTAAAAGCGAATGACTTTCAAACACTATTGTTTTTCTCTAACTGCTATGTTTAAAAAATATGAACGCTGCATGTCCTTATTAACGTTTGGCTTTTCAGAGTTTGGATTATGACCGATGCATTAATGAGCCATTCCTGGAGGTTTTGGAGGGGTTGAATAATAAGGTACATTTGTAATGTCTTCATTTATAATATTCACTTGATGTCATGTCCATTTACAAGGTGTGTTATCTCATTTCTCTTACAGAAAGCCAGAAAGTATGAAGCCATAAAGTGGATTTTAGTTTTTGCAATTGGAGTATCAACAGGACTGGTAAGTTTTGGGGTGGTTTATACCGTATTGGAGAATAATATTTATAAAAAACTAGAGATCTCACTACTTGATTTGGCTAAAATCAAATGTCACTAGGATATAACTAAATGGCAACAAATGTCTTGATTTTCATGTCTTAGAGGTTACAATAAATTGTTCAGTTTGAAGTTACTTCTATCAATTCTCAGTGCCTTGCATTTCTGATGGAAACATTTTATTTTTTTTGTGTCAACAATATCAACATTGTTATTCTTTGATCATATTTAGCATTTACATTTAATACATGCAAATACATACAGATAGATTTAAAATTTTAAAAAATTAATTAATATAATTATATTGAATTGCATAAATACCATTATAGAAAATGTAAGCCTTTTTAGAAACCACAATTTAATTTATTTGTTTTTATTTTATTTATTTATTATGTAGTATTTGAGGTGAAATTTTGGTCAATTGTTTTTGAGTTTAAACTTCGTACAAATTCTATGATCTAATAAAATAATGATATCTGCTGTATTATTATTGTTTATTTTTTTAGACTGGCCTATTTGTTGATTTCTTCGTGCGGCTCTTCACTCAGCTAAAGTTCAAAGTGATTGGACAATGTATCCTTTCTGCTCAGTTCTGCGTTGTTTTAGTTTGGGTAATTTTGCACCATTTTCTAAGTGGAGTCCTTGACTTGTGCACCAGCTGTGGAAGAATGTAGTGAAAATGGCTGTCTAGCTCTCTCATTACTGGAGCTGCTGGCTCTCAATATGATGTTCGTATTCATCTCCAGTGTTCTGGTGCTCATTGAGGTAAGAGCATCTTGGCCAGTATGTTCAGAAATAAAGTCGTTACAGACCACCAGATGGAAGAGCCTAATATTTATTTATTTAAAAATAAATTTCTAATGCATATATTTATACGGAAGAGGATTAGGGCCAAGCAATATTAAAAAAAAAACATAAGACATAATTTAGAGATTAAAGTCGTTAAATTGTGAGAAAAAAGTCTAAATAAAATGTTGAGAATAAACTCGTTAAATAATGTGATTAAAGTCGTTAAATAACGAGAAGAAAGTCGTTAAATAACGAGAAGAAAGTCGTTAAATTTCGAGGAAAAACACCCCTCATATTTCGAGAAGTAAAAGTGCAGAACAAAAGACTTGTTTTGGAAAAGAT
>JAUCMT010000154.1:20663003-20678714 GCA_032357475.1 Enteromius thamalakanensis | reverse complement strand
GTTAAATTTCGAGGAAAAACACCCCTCATATTTCGAGAAGTAAAAGTGCAGAACAAAAGACTTGTTTTGGAAAAGATCTGCTATTTTTACACAGCGTAAATTAAACGTCTATTTTTATTCAGTGGCACATCTATAAAAATAGCATCTATGGCAGGGGTGTCCAAAGTGAATACAGCAGTAAATGAATTTCAAACACCTGGCGCGTAGCTTGTGAACCAGCGAAGCGAAAGAGCGCTGACTCGTGTGAAGCGTGTTGCACGGACCGTAATTTTGTCTAAAGACAGCGCCTGCGCGAGCTCAGATCAAACGCGCTGCTCGTCTCGATCAGGCGAGCACTGAACAATTCTCTGCCATAGATGCTATTTACATTGTAAATGAAATCAGCCCAAAGTGTAAATAGTAGCTAGATTTAAAGCCAACTTATAAATGGTGATAGATATCAGTATTGTTGTATTTGTTGGATGTGATTAACATAGAATGTAAATTAGCCTATTTTATATTTACATTAAGAAATAGCTTAATGCTGCCTTATTGGGGCTTAAACTCTCCATAATAGCCCTTTACCTCTGATCTAGACTTTTATCTCGTTATTTAACGAGTTTATGCTCAACATTTTATTTTGAGTTTTTTCTCGCAATTTAATGACTTTAATCTTGAAATTGTCAATTTTTTTTATTATTGCTTTGCCCTAATCCTCTTCCGTATTATTTAATACGAACACCATAATAATATTACATTTTAATAATATTAAAATGTTTGTTGTGCAGCAAAGTATGTTTATGTATAATTTAACATAAAATCAAAAATTCATGTTATACTTTAAAAAGCAAAGCCAAATGGATAACCGTGCAGTGGTTTTAGTACACAGTCTGTTTCTTCTGTGTTATAGCCTGTTGCAGCTGGGTCTGGTATCCCAGAAATTAAAAGTTACCTGAATGGAGTAAAGATTCCCGGCATCGTGCGGCTGCGAACTTACATCTGTAAGATCACAGGAGTCCTGTTCGCTGTTGCTGGAGGTAATAATGATGAAAATAGTTAATATCAGCACAGGCAACCATCTGAATAAACTCTGACTCAGTGCTGTGTTAGACAATTGCTGCTTTTTGATTTTTCAGAGTTTGGAAACTTTCTTATTTCGGTAATATTAATAAACTGCATGGAATTTATCAGAACCATGCAGCCGAGACAGTGGTATGTCTTTTTTCAAGCTGTTCCATGCTGATTCAGTATCGTTTGTGTTTCAGGATTGTTTGTGGGTAAAGAGGGACCCATGATTCACAGTGGAGCAATAGTAGGAGCAGGACTTCCTCAGGTATATGCTCATGTGTTCTACTTCAACCAAATAATAAGCTAAGCACTGATTTGACTAATCTTTAACTATTATTAGATGGTAAATGTTTTTGGGTTCTGTATGTAACCGGGTGATTCGCTCATGAACTTTCTTGTCAGAGTCATACACTTATGAAAGTATGCTTGTCATTCTGGTTAGTTTCAGAGCATCACATTCAAGAAGATCCTCTTTCACTTTCCCTATTTCCGCAGTGACAGGTGAGCACTACAACACAACAAGCATTTCTTACACTGCACGAAATAAATGTAAAGCATTTTACTTTAGGATTGATATTTATGTTATGAAAGTTGAGGCAAGGTCAACTAGTCATGGACGGCGTTATTAATGAACAATAAAGCCGGAACCCTGAGCTGAGAATCAAATGCCTTCTGCACCACTATGGCATATATATATACATGGGTATTGCTCTGATAACTGCTCATTTAATCAGTCTTTGTGTTTCGCTATGGTTCCATTTTCACAGACAGGGCTTAGAATAAGCCAGGATTATGACAAGTAATTTTTATAAACATGCCTTAGAAAAAAAAAACAAAAAAACATGGTGTCCCTCTTGAGACAAAACAAAGGCATTGATATTTTTAAGATCAGTCAGTGCAAATTACATTCAGCTGAAATGGCTGAAACTAACACTTTAGTCTGGGACTACGTTTAAGTATATTTCCGTTCCATAACAGATTGCCGTTAGTAAAATATTAGTGTGTGATGTTGAAATTGATGACTGATTAAAAGTTAAAAATAAATATTTTTATGCCAAAATTGGTCACTGTGATACGATTTTGGTAATATTGCCCATCTCTAGTGTTTCCTACTCTTATTTATTTTACATATGAGCTATTTCAGAAAATATTATTAAAACATGCACAATATGACCAGGAATCTGTATTTATGAACTAAATGAGGTCAGTTGTTTTTTTTTAAATAAAATGTTTTGCTTGTGTTCAGGGACAAGAGGGATTTTGTGTCGGCGGGTGCAGCGGCTGGCGTTGCGGCTGCCTTCGGGGCACCCATAGGAGGCACTCTGTTCAGTCTGGAGGAGGGATCATCTTTCTGGAACCAGGCTCTCACATGGAAAGTGGTATGTGGATATATTATGTAGGGTTTTTAGTCATGTCATTTTAGTCTGTTCTGAGAAAGTTCAGTTTATAATGCTCTCTCTATGTCTCTCTTCTGTCTCAAAGTTGTTCTGCTCCATGTCTGCCACTTTTACACTCAACTTCTTCCGTTCTGGCATCAACTTCAGTAAATGGGGATCATTTCAGTTGCCCGGCCTGCTCAACTTTGGAGAGTTTAAGGTAAAAAAAGCTACAGAATTATATCAATATGCATTCATGTTGTGTTGAGGTGATCTTCATTTTTCAATGAAAAACGTGTCTTGATTAAATGTTTGTGAAATTGCAATGCTTTATTTTTGCCGTGAATATAGCCATTGTTGCTGGCATTGCGATAAACTATAAATAAATAATAATAACTAATATTTTTGTTGTTTTAATAGCTAAAAACTATGGATAAATCATAATAAACAAGTTTATAGCAGGGAAAAAACAAATCAGTGTGGTTTTCTTTGCTTCCTGCAGTGTGTAGACGGAGATAAGACATGTCATTTGTGGACGGCAGTAGATTTGGCGTTTTTTGTGTTGATGGGGGTCGCAGGAGGTTTGTTCGGAGCTCTCTTCAACTGCATCAACAAACGGCTTGCAAAATACCGCATGAGAAACGTTCACCCTAAAGCAAGATTTATCAGGTACCCGAGAGAGATCTAAAAAAAAACCCTACTCTAAACAGCTGGAGAGTTGAGCTGCTCCGATAACCGCTGTGTCGGTGTTGTATTGACAGGGTGCTGGAGAGTCTGCTGGTGTGTATGGTCACTACACTAGTGATCTTCGTAGCATCAGTGACTCTGGGAGAGTGTCGAGATTTAGCATCCACCAATAACAACACATCAACACAGGTCAGTCTCAGACCAGATTCCTTTCTCTCTTTCATCTTCTGTCTGTTTTTCTTTCTTTTACTGGTATGTTTCTCTTTTTTGCTAGGTTTTTTTAATATATATGATTTCTATGTGATAATAGTGAGGACTACGGCAATGCAGTTTGGACATTTTCATTGCTCAATATGGCCAAGAACAGCTCAATTATATAGGAAGAGACCATATGAAGAACAAATGCAGTGACTAGTCATAGTTAATTTTACAGTACATTTTAAGGTGGGAAATGCATATAAATCAGATGCTGATTTTCAGTTTCACAAACGTTGTACAGATGAAGTCACTGTAATAAAACTTACTGAGATTAAATGATGGTTGCACTTTTTTACAGTGCTGTTACTTGTGTACATACTGTGTACTTTATTATAGTAATTACAATAACTACAGTAGTTAATAACAAGGTACCTTACCTACGCCCCAAAACCTACCACATGTAAGGACTTGCTTATGTAAGTACATTGTTAGTACGTGTAGGCTCACATAGTGTAAAATAAGATATGCATCCTGGTTCACACTGCAGCTTGTTCTTATGAAATTAGAATTTGCCACCCAGAGAAAGCTGTACTTTTTGAGTGCAGTATGCATCAGACAGATTATAAGTGCAGTAATGTTTTTTGTGTAGGGGTCTGTAAATGAGGAGGTGAACTCAAGCATACGACGCTTCTTCTGCTACAACAACACATACAATGACATGGCAACCCTGTTCTTCAACCCTCAAGAGGTGGCAATCCACCAGCTCTTCCACCAGAATGGTAATAAAATGACATGCAGTTTTCAGGTTCTTCAGTTAAACGGGGAATTTTCTTTGAGCTTCAAATATACGTTGCTGTTCAAAAGTTTGTGATCAGTGACATTTAGAATGAAAGAAAAAATAATAATCTCTCTCAAGGCTACATGTATTTGATTAGAAAATACAGAAAAGAATATTGGGAGATAATATTATCTGCATATCACTATACCTCTGTATTTTCTAATCTTTTTCCGTCTCTTTCTCCCTCCTGTTTCTGATTTTGTTGACAGCTACCTTCAGTCCAGTCACCCTCTCGCTGTTCTTTGTGCTGTATTTTTTTCTGAGCTGTTGGACGTATGGTGTGTCTGTCCCCAGTGGTCTGTTTGTCCCATCTCTTCTCTGTGGAGCTTCACTTGGGCGCCTAGTGGCCAATGTCCTCAAGATGTAAGATTTCTTCCCATTTTTAAACTCTTTTAAGAACTACCCGGGGCATCCTTTGGAACAAGACGCATATTTATTGTCTTATGCATTTACATTTCTTAGCTTATGCTTATGTTTTAAATATGTGTGATTTGCAGTAACTTCCACATGCAAATATATTCGGGGACCTTTGCTTTGATTGGAGCAGCTGCCTTTTTAGGAGGTGTGGTCAGAATGACCATCAGCCTGACAGTCATCTTAATTGAATCCACCAATGAGATCACATACGGACTTCCAATTATGATAACTCTGATGGTAGGGAGTCTTGTTTATATTAATTATATAAATATAAATATGAGTAAATGTAAATTTTATATAATTTTTTACTTTCATGTAAGTATTTTTGCGAAAAAAATTTATACTGAATGTGTGTGTTTCTTTTATATATAAATAATAATATGCAGTACATAAACATTTTATAAGCAACTTTTATTTTGGATGTGATTTTTAATTGTTGCTCCGAACTAATTTTAAGCATCAAACTACATCTTTTATGATTGTCCTAATATAGCATAAGTATTTTATTGTGTACACTACTTACTGGCACTGTGTGTTTTGTCAGGTGGCCAAGTGGACAGGAGATTTTTTTAATAAGGGAATATATGATATTCATATTCATCTAAAAGGAGTCCCACTGCTGGAATGGGAAACAGAGGTCGAGATGGACAAGTGAGGTCCTTTTATTATATGTGGCACAGTTTGTGGCCCAGAAGTGTTTCAATATTAATTTACGTTTAATAATGTTTCATAGCATTATTTGTCATCTAATGCAAATAAATACATATATATTGATATGACATACAATGGTATCAATACTTTAATTATCCAAACACTGTAGTTATTGTATTTTTTTTATGTCTAATTTCTTTTAATCTGTGTTTTAGATTAACGGCTAGTGACATCATGGAGCCCAACCTGACATACGTGTATCCTCACACCCGTATCCAGTCTCTGGTCAGCATCCTGAGGACCACAGTTTATCATGCTTTCCCCGTCGTCACCGAAAACCGAGATAATGAGAAGGAGTTTATGAAAGGCAATATCCTCATAAGCAACAATATCAAATTTAAGGTACAACATGACATCACCAGCAGTGCTGAACTAAGACGTTTTGACCACAAGATGGTGCAAATGACCTTCTGCTTTTTTTCTTTTCTCTGTTTTTACAAGTCTCTCAGTAGCAATAATTTGATAGGATTTATTTGATACTCAGATGATATACTTTAAGAAGAGGTGTAATATCACTTCTGAGTGATCAACCTTTTTTTTTTTTTTTGCATGAATGATAAAAAGGACTATGAAGTAAATCATAGAAAATCGGAGGGCTGTTCTGACTTGAACTAATATCGTTTTCACTTCCGCTATATGGTTGTACTCAAAACAGATTGTACAATGGATTACCCGCAAAAGCTTGTAACTTGCTCGGAATCCATTTACTTTTGTGTTGTCAATATATTAATGTCAGTATTTCCTGATGTAAAGTGTGGCTACAGTTCTGATGACAATGATTGAAAAAGCACAAAATCACCATTAGAGCTTTGCGTGAAAGTTTGTTTTCCTTGTTGCTCACTTTTTCTGAAATTTGCATGATTTGACTTTGAGTTTTTAATAATAGCCGTGAGTATAACTTCAAAGTGGGCTTGATAAAGGTCCCAGGATTTGCAGTACAAAATTCATCTCTGCATGTTATTCTTTTATATAAAAAAAAATGTTTTAGTAATGCTTTCTCTACCTCTAATATAACATTTAATCCACTTTCAAAATCCAACCAAGTCCCAATGCATTACTTTAGTGTAAATATTCAGTGGGACTTTGGAAATATTGTTATTTTACATTTCACAAAAGGTTCAAATTTTCGAGGATAAATGCTTTTTTTTTTTTCATGTTAGCTTTTAAAATGACTAGAAAATCACATATTAAATGGCAAATAAACCCTCCAACTATGTAGGTTAACTTTAAAAATGTAAAGTTAACTTACTGGAAAAATAAACCAACGCTAACCTATTAGTATTCACATTCAGTATTCAAACATCAGCCAGGATTAATAAATGCTGCAAAATTGTTAGTTCATGTTACTTATTGCAATAATGTTAATAAATTGTTTCCATGTCCAAAAAAAGACCCAGATTCACTGTGACGTCTCTTCTATAGAAAAGCAGTGTGTTGACGCGTGCCGGGGAGCAGAGGCGGAGGTGTCAGTCCATGAAATCATACCCGTCAAGTGAGCTGCGCAATGTGTGTGATGAGCAGACTGCTGTGGAGCCGGCGGAGGAAGGCCAGGACATCCTTCAGCAGATGCTGGAGAGGAGGTCAGTCCATAAACTTTGACCTTCAGAACTATTGGCACCCTATTCCTGCTGAAAAGCATTGATCGTCTGATATTAGACAAGATGGACTTGCATGTAGTGTATGTTATCACACAAATATTTACCTCACATATTATTATTGTAGCATTAATAGCTCCTGGAAGTCCACTTAGAAAGTCCTTTTTTTTTGGAAAAGAGTAAACAACCTATTTACTCCTTTGCCTTTCAGATTTTTATATGTGACCCAGGACCATAGTCACAATGGTCAATGATCCGCTGAATAAACAAGCTTTCTATTGATGTATGGTTGGTTAGGATATAGATCTTTTTGGCCGTGATACAGCTATTTGACAATCTCCGAGGGTACAAAAAAAAAATCCAAATATTGAGAAAATCGCCTTTTTAAAGTCAACCAAATTAAGTTCTTAGCCATGCATATTACTAATCAAAAATGAAGTGTTAATATAGTAGAAAATGCACAAAATATTGTCATGGAACATGATGGTCACTTAATTATTTGGCCTAAAAAAGGGGATCATTTTGTCCCATACAAAATATTTTTTGTCTTTTGTTACAAATATACCTGTTCAACTTAAAGTTTCATGGTTATATGTATATGTGTGTGTAATATAATAATCTAAGGCATGGCAATTTTTTATTAGTAAAGGCATGAAACCCAATCTTTGGATTTTATTTTCTTGCAAGAAAAGGCCAGCAGTCATACAGAGTGTGACAAAGAGGGATATGTTGAGCATTTATACCCTAATCAAATCTGGATGCTTCCATATCATCTGATCATAATGTATATTAAACAAATATGTCCATTTAAGGAACCTAACTATGCCTTCTAGATGCGTACAAACCTATATTCAAGTTATTTTCTAAAAAGCCAGATCCAAAATAACATTTCACACTTGTCTTAACAAGACATGTGCCGTACCCAAACCTGTACCCGGACCAGTCTCCCAGTGAGGAGTGGACCATGGAGGAGAGGTTCCGGCCACTGACCTTCCATGGGCTCATTCTGCGATCACAGCTCGTCAACCTTCTCATCCGCGGTGTCTGCTACGCTGAAAACCAGTCGGTCAGACCCCTCCTCCTTCATTCTGCGCTCTCTTCCTCCCTTTTGTTTGTTCTCTTCCTGTCTCATCACCTTTTCTCGTGCCTTTATTTCCCACCTCGATTTTCCTAATCTAACTCTATTTGTTTTTCAAAGACGATCAGATCATCCCTTAAGGTCCCACCTTATATTTTCTCACTACTTGAAAGTGAATATGATAATATACTGATTCAATTTATTTGATTATTAACTACTTCTGGTTTTATGTATTTCATAGTATTTTATTAATATATAGTTTCCACCATTTCGCAAATTTTATCAAAACAGTGTGGGCATGGATTAAGAATATTGCTAACTAATGCCCTAATCAAACCAATCAAATTCCATCAGTAAAATCAAGTCCTGCACACTGCATTATTTCTTGCTTTACTCAGAAACATATATTAATATTCATTCTAAATCAATTAAAACAAATATAAATCAGACAACCAAATAAATTCTATTGAATGTGTATATATAGTGTATTAAATTCTTAAAGCTAAAGTATGTCTAAATACTGTACTTGCAGGTAGTATTTATAAAATGTAAGACTACTTAAGCATACTGTTTCTTAACACACTTAAGTGCACTTTCATTTATCAAGTGCACTTTGTTGTAAAATGTAATATCCAATTAAAAATGTACTTTATTTTATTTAATTCAGAATAAAATGCATCTAAGACTCTGCTTGTTTGCGTGTAAGAATATAATTTTATTATTTCTATAGTTAATACTCTTAATGCTTAAGTGTTTTATTTTTGCACAATGGTCTGTTTAGCGACATTGGTGGTAATTGGTGTAAGAACAATCGATCTGTTTGAACTGTCGATGTAACCAAATACATTTGAGAGCAACCTCTCTCTCTCCTCTACCCTCTACAGAGTGCCTCGCAGCCACGGCTCTCTCATTCAGAGATGACTGAGGATTACCCACGATTCCCTGACATCCACGATCTCGACCTGGCCCTTCTCAATCCGCGCATGATTGTGGTAAAGTCCTCTGACCTATCACACTCTTCAGGGGAATCGCAGCAGTTCATAAACTAGTGCTCTATATTCAGTTATCTAGGATATGTGTATAATGGGTTTAATTGGTGTTAATTGTACGTGTGTAAGTGCTCTTGTTGTAAAGTAAGTCTTGCAGTAATTACAGTTTGTTCAGCAGTCTCTCTCAGACGTAATTACTCATTTGTGTATTTTTATTTTTTTCTTCTTAATCAGGATGTGACTCCTTACATGAACTCCTGTCCATATAGTGTCTCTCCAAATACACGCATCTCCCAAGTATTCAATCTGTTCAGGACCATGGGACTTCGACACTTACCTGTGGTCAATGCAGTGGGGGAGGTACGTCTGAAACATCACCTCAAGATGTTGTTAGAAACATAGTGACAAAGAAATATAGAAGCAGCTTTCTGGGTATTCAGATTTTTGTATTCATTTATAGTCGGTACGGAAAGTGTTCAGACCCCCTTAAATTTTTCACTCTTTGTTATATTGGAGCCATTTGCTAAATAATTTTAGTTAATTTTTTTCCCTCATTAATGTACACAGAGCAGCCCATATTGACAGAAAAACACAAATTGTTGGCATTTTTGCAAATTAAAAAAGATATTGTCATAAGTATTCAGACCCTTTGCTGTGACACTCATATATTTAACTTAGGTGCTGCCTATTTCTTCTGATCATCCTTGATATGGTTCTACACCTCATTTCAGTCCAGCTGTGTTTGATTATACTGATTGGACTTGATTAGGAAAGCCACACACACCTGTCTATATAAGACCTTACAGCTCACAATGCATGTCAGAGCAAATGAGAATCATGAGGTCAAAGGAACTGCCTGAAGAGCTCAAAGACAGAATTGTGGCAAGGCACAGATCTGGCCAAGGTTACAAAAATGTTTTGCTGCAGTTAAGGTTCCTAAGAGCACAGTGCACCATAATCTTTAAATGGAAGACGTTTGGGATAACTAGGACTCTGCTATCGGGGGAGAAGAGCCTTGGTGAGAGAGGTAAAGAAGAACCCGAAGATCACTGTGGCTGAGCTCCAGAGATGCAGTCAGGAGATGGGAGAAAGTTGTAAAAAGTCAACCATCACTGCAGCCCTCCACCAGTCGGGGCTTTATGGCAGAGTGACCCGACGGAAGCCTCTCCTCAGGACAAGACACATGGAGTCTGCTAAAAACACCTGAAGGACTCCAAGATGGTGAGAAATAAGATTCTCTGGTATGATGAGACAAAGAAAGAAATTTTTCTTTCTTTTTGACTGGGCCAAAGGTTTAGCTTCCAACAAAACAATGACTTTAAGCACACATGCTGTGACTGTTCTTGAATGGCCCAGCCAGAGGCCTGACTTTTGGTTATCCACCAACGTTTACCATCCAACCTGACATAACTGCAGAAGATCTGCAAAGAGGAATGGCAGAGGATACCCAAATCCAGGTGTGAAAAACTTTGCATCTTTCTCAAAAAGACTAATGGCTGTATTCGGTCAAAAGGGTCCAAATACTAAATAGTGAGCAAAGGGTCTGAATACTTAGGCCCATGTGATATTTCAATTGTTCTTTTTTTAATAAAAAGTCAACAATTGACTGCAAAAATGTCAACAATTCAGTGTTTTTTGTCAATATGGGGTGTTTTTTGTACACTGAAGAAAATAAATGAACTTAAATGATTTTAGCAAAAGGCTGCAATATATCAAAGAGTGAACAATTAAAGGGGGTTTGAATACTTTGCGTACACACTGTATACTTTTAAGGGAAAGTTCACCCAAAAATTAAAATGCTGTCATGTTTTATTACTTCGAGCTGTGAATTTTTTGGTCTAATGCTTAAGCAGTTAGGTTTTCAGGTCAATTCTGGAACAGTTTTTGCAAAATCAGAATAATTTGATTCTTACAACTCTGATTAGCTTTCAGTTAATGATTTGATTTTTGTATTTCAAAGTGCAATGGTAGAATGTAAATGCTTTGAAATTACTTATGCATATCAACTTTACTTAAATAAAAAATTTTTACATTTAGCCAAAATATTAGTTTTTTTTCTTTGTTACAAACCGAAGTAGGCGATTGTTTTCTCATTTTCCTACTTTGAATATTAATTTTAAAAAAAACGAATTATCAAATTATACATAGACCCTCTTTGATACTAAAGTAACCCTGCTTTGTATATAAACAATTTAATTTGAAATTATTTAATGAGACTTTACAAAATTGCAATTACTACAAATTATTTATTCATTATTATTATTTTTTAGCCATTGCACATTCTTAACTGAAGCAAACAATTCATGATTTATACATCCATGTTTGAATATTGAGGCACATGCATTGGCAGGATTTTTAATTGTCTCATCTATCCATCCATCTATGCAGCTTTACAGGTTGTGCAAGAATTGTTATAAAATGGTGTTTTGTCATCTGTCTCTCTCAGATCGTGGGAATAATCACCAGACATAATCTTACCCATGAGTTTTTAGTTGCTAAACTCCGACAGCATTACATAACAATCTAAGACTCAGTCTGCAATCAAGCTGCAAAGCTTCAGTGATGGCGTCCTCGAGGTGAGAAGAGCCTGAACCCCTGCTTCAGGTCAAACCCTAAAGCCATTCCTAGTATCTGGGTGGACCTGATCCGTCCTCACACACACACATTCACACACACGCTTCTCATTCTAGCACTGATGCAGGTGAGGACCCTTTCATCAGTGCAGCCTGTGCTTTACCAACCTCACTGTAGCACTTTTCATTTTGTTTCTGATTTCTGAGTGTTTTAATAGTGCTCACCGTTTCTGGGTATTTCTGAATGTTTGCTTTTGCTCAAAGACTGATGTAAGCACCACAGTCCCTGGTGTTGAAGGAAATGTCATGAAAACTGTCAAGGACATGCTTGGACCATCACTCTAAAATCAAAAGGAAGAAAATATTTCAGCTTTTTTTTGCTTGTGGAGAAAATGTCTATTTTCAGGACCATTAAGAAGTAGTTTCATTGCAGATAAGCATTTTCTCTAAATTACTGTACTGCCAAAATGTTAATTATTTACCATAGTTAATGGTTAATTGAATCAAATCAGTGCATTTCTGTAATACAAATATGCTTTCAAAAAAATTACGGTAATAGAGTAATCAATGTAAAGACAGTCACCAATATACATCATTTGCATTATGTGGCGTAACTGTAATTTAGGTTTTTTGCAGTTAATGCCAAAAGGCTATAAAATGTTTTGTTGAATTGGTCTTCATTTACTAATCAAAATATACAGAATATTGTTATTTTCTTTTGATTTGGGGGGAAGTGTATTAAAAGCCTCTTTACGCCACTGAACAAAAATTCAAAGGGTTACTGCAAATACTTTTTTTTTTCTTGCAATTCTGTCTCTTTTTCTAAGATTAAATCTTGCATTTCTGCTTTTGTAGCGTGCAACTGCGATTTTACATCACATAATTCTGAGAAAAGTTAGATATTACGAGATTGCAAAAGGAAAAAAATCTGAATTATGAGAATATCTTTTTTTCATATTCGGTGGCGGAAATGAGCCTCCATGAACGTGGCCTGTTGTCATAAGATAACTGTCAATTAAGGAAACCCATTAAGTGTGTGGCATTAAAGAAACATTAGTAGACCCTTTCTAGGGCTTAACAATCAGATGCATTTGGATTTTCATCATCTGGTCATGCCATTTTTTTTTTTTTTTTTTTTTTTTTTTTAATATTCCTTTTTATAGTGGCACATTTACTCTATTTGGAAATGAAATGTGAAGTTATTCAATTCCAGTGTTTTTGCATTTCTTCCAAATGAAAAATGTTTTAATTGTAACTGTGGCATTAATAATATTTTTTTTTTTACCGATTCAATTGAAATGGCCTGACGTTCTTCACATTGTTTTGTCAGGGAAGAAGGTTCTCAGGGTGTGTTTGTAATAATGAATTTATCAAACCACCATAAAATCACTGAATTACAGGGAGTTATGCAATACATATGCTTGTTGTCATAACGTAACATGCGGTCATGATATTAGTATATCATAATTTGACTGTGGTTTGATTTCAAGGGACTTACAAGAGCAGATTAAATAGTATTAGAAGAAACGATGGCACATTTGTATACTACACATTCCTGACATTTGTTTACTGTAATTGTCTTTTTTGTTTGTTTGATTTATTTAAGATGAAGTATATTTTGTCACCAATATGGTGCAAATATTATAATTTATGCTTTAAAATGTTTATCTGTTAAAGTTTTTTATTGAAATGTGGAAACTATCACAGTTTTATTTGATGTGTCTTTTTAATGTATGTTATATAACTTTTTAAAAACTTGGTAAAAATGTGCTGCATGGTTTGGAGAGCCGACTAAACACTATCCTACTGTTATAAAAGCTTCATGAACGATATGCAAATGTTACGTGAAAATCATCAATGATCTCAATTTTCCTTTGTGAAATCATACTTCATTATGTTTTTCAGGTGATTAATTTAATGCAGTAGTCAAAATAAAAATACAGCCTTGTAAGACCTGTTGGGCAGTGGAATGAGTACAGCATTTGTAAAGCTCTCTGTATATCCTAATATGATTATGTATATATTTTGAAAATATTTACATATGTACATTTATATATTATATTCTTATATTTTATATGTAAATATACAAACACAACATTAAATATATACATGCATGTGTTTATATACACACACACATACATATTTTGTAAACAGACTTGTTTGGATGTGATGAATCACAATTAATTGTTTGACAGCATCAGAAATAAACTAAAATGTTTAGATGTAAATGTTTTTTTAATACATGGATTAATTATGAATTATTATTTACTGCTACAATAAAACTAACTACCCTTTAAAAGTTTGAGAGTAAGAAATATAAAAGATAAAATGCAAAGTGCTGTGGAGGTGAAAAAACTTTCTCAAATCCTGGTGCTCTTTGCAGTAAAGGATAGTTCAACTGTAAAAATCATCCAAAACCGAGGTAGTCAAGGATGAGTAAAAAATGGAAAGCCTTTTTTTCATAGCTATCATGTGAAAAACGTGTCAGTGCACACAGACGTGTTGTAGCTAACAGGCCTTCATCAGGATAAAAAAATTTAAATGATGAAAAAAAATAACACTCATATATTTAATTCTTCAAACATTTAGTCATATGACCGAATTACATTCCTTCTTAAAAGAAGAAAAAATAATCACAATATATTTAGCTCAAACACAATACATCAAAAATCAGCTAGGTCAAACATTAAAATTAAAAGTATGTGAAACACTGTTACCAATTTCAATACCAATAACCGTGTGTATTTACATCAGATATCAGATAAGTCTTTTTGTTTTGTTTTTTTCGGCTTTATTTTTTTAAGTCGTGTGATTTTTCAACCTGATCTCACGGCAATTCGTACATATTTTACGAGGTGGTTAATTCATACAAATTCGTAGGAGTTCATACGATTTCTTTTAAATTATCATTTCAACCTAAACCCGCCCCTAAACCTACCTGGGGTTTTAACAAAATCATACGAGGTTGTACAAATTAGCTCGAATTTCAAACCTCGTATGAATACATATGAATTGGTTGTGAAACTGTTTTGAATTTTATAGATAAATATATGTATATGTATATATGCACGCCAAATGTCAGTTCGTTCCTGTAAAAGGAACGTTGACGTTTCAGCATTGAATTACAATATTCGTTACAGTATTCAATTTAGAAATTAATTAACTAGTTCCCACTTCCTTGGCGATAAAATAGCTTGTTTGGCGGACTGTCTGGGGGACAGGCAAGGAGCCCTGTGGCCCCCGAGCCCTTGGAGGTTTACCCCTAGGAGGCTCGGAGCCCAGCCTGGTCCCCGCAAGCCAGCTGAAGGAACAGGAGAACGAGGAAAGATATTAGACCCTTCCCTTAGTTTCCCGGAAAGGGGGAGGCAGTGGAAGACAAAAATGCAGATACTAAGTAGAGGAAGTGAGCGGTCTTTAAGGTGGTGGTGAAGAGTTTGGCGGGGTAATTAGTAAGGAGGAGTTTGGTAGCAGCTGCGATCGTTCGTGCGTGGTCCTCCTCAAATTCGATTATCAAATGTCATTAAATTAAATTAATGGAGGACAAAAAAAAAAAAACATGAGCAGTATCTGATCATATCAAAGTAGTGAAACGGTTTAAAACTGAGTCACATATAGCAATAAATAATCTGATTTACTGGTCACACTTTAGTTTGGGCACCAATTCTCACTATTAATTATTACTTTTGACTTAATAAACCCCAAATTCTCTACTTATTAATAGTTAGGCAGGTATTGAGTAGGATTAGCGATGAAGTATAAGGTTATATTGTCAGCCAATGCACCTTGACAGACAGATAACTCCTCTCTAAATCAACACATTGAAGCCGATACCCATCACCTCATTTAATAGTTTTTCCATGGAAGTATGGGTAGAAATGAAAGGAACAGTTTTAATGTGAGTACTGAAAAAGGACTATTTCTACTGAATCATCAGTGTAACAGAAGCATGTATGGAAAAACAGTGCATACAAGTTTGCATATGAAGTTTGTATAGGAAATAAACTAACATCTGATATCTCTCATATTTCAAACTAAACTGCATCGAAATAAATAACAATTCGTAACTGCAAGATAAATTACACATTTGAGCATGACCTGTATAAAGATTCAATTGCTTTTTAGCATAAATGTGCATACCAACAATATTTCTGAAAGAAAAGAAATGTAGCATGGCTTAAGATAAAAGGGACAAGTTGAAACTC
>JAUCMT010000154.1:20650544-20662903 GCA_032357475.1 Enteromius thamalakanensis | reverse complement strand
AAATGTGCATACCAACAATATTTCTGAAAGAAAAGAAATGTAGCATGGCTTAAGATAAAAGGGACAAGTTGAAACTCTTAAAGGGGCCCCGCATATTTTAATCTAACGTCACAAATGACAACACAATGATCATGTAGAATATGTGCTTTAATAAACAGCCTGGATGCTAATAATAAGCATTCTAGTTAAAAGTGAGAATTGCCCTGTAAAATAAAGAGTTAAGAATTTAAATGTATATACATATATATATATACAGCATTAAGAAATGTGTGGTGGTACAGTAGATTGGTGAATAAAGAGTGTGTGCACCTGCTGCTCAGTCATATTCACAGCAGAGCTGGGAGTCTGATTCATTAAGCTCTCCACGGCCGAGTGCGTGGAGCTAAACTCACTCTGACACATGCATGCAGACCTTCTAATGCAGGCTGATGTGTCGGACATGGACTGTTTCGGCACAGATCGATTTCCACAAGGAAACAGGGCTCATAAAATGTCGAGAGCTAATCGTGGCATTCCTCAGCGGCAAATCAGGATGCTGTAATGTTTTTTTAATCCCAGTTCATCTGTAGTTTTGTACCAAGGATGCACATCATAGTGAATGAGAAGGCAACGTGTTCATCCCATCTTCAATTTAAATTCACTGACACAGGACTTCCTTGACAAGACTCTCGATGCTCGGTGATGCAATGCTAGTTCATAAGTGCAGATTTCAGTGTTGTCATATTTCAGCAGCTGGGGCCTGTACCATGATGGTGGCTAAACAAACTCAGGGTTACAGGGTTAGGATTTGAGTTGACAAAACCAAACTGCTTCAATCTCGGTTTGTTGGTACCATGGAGCTAGTCATCATTTCTCTGTCAACTCAGGCTTGTAGCGTAAGTTACTATGGGGATGAACACTGCTAAAAGCCAAACCAATTTCATGGTACCTAAAACCCAGGATTGGTGCAAACTTAAATTTAAACTTACCTGGCTAGCCAGCTAATCCGGCTTCATGCCTTGTCTAGATTACAAATATACATACATATTCCAGAAAGTTTTGCTATTTTAAACTTTTTATTGTATAAATAAAAAAATTAAATAAACCATGATGAGCTGGAAAAAAAAATTCAATGTTAATTATGTGAACAAAGGTATGTTATTAAATAATAAATAAATATATATCCTTTCAAATATTATTATTAAATATTATTTTATTAAATATGTTATTATTAAATATTAATATTAGTAATCATTGTATAATAAAATGCATAATTCCCATCACAATGAACAATATTGCCACAATCATTTTCAAAAGGTAGTGTCTTTTACTACGGGGACGTGAAGAACATGCTTAAAATAATAATAATATAAAAACAAAATTAATTAAAAAATGTTGTTTGTGAGAGAAAAGATAGACTTGAGTAAATAATAGGGTAAATATCTCTTCAGAAAAGAATACCATTTGTGCAGGGTTTTCAATAAAGCTGCAATTTTCTTAAAATTCTAGCTATGAGTTGCTGTTGCATGTTTTAAAACATATACACTGCACACACACACATACAGTTTATCATATACACTAAATCTTTAATTAATTTATTGGGATTAATGGTTTTGCAGCACTAGAAGTATAATATGATACAATACATTTTCATGACTTTCAGACCGTATTCTCCCATGATGAATGCAGTGTCTGCTTGTGTTTTTACAGACTTTTATTTTATAAAGGTCAACAGAACCACACATGTTCATATTGATCACTCTATGTGGTGATATTCACTCAAATTGAGTCACTTTTTGACATCCATCTCAATGAACCCCAAGTACATACTCTGTTAATTCTTTCAGTCCTTTCAAGATTCAGATCAATGAATGAAAAGTCCTGTCCTGACAGAGATGAACCTAACCGTCTGCCACCTGGAGGGCGTTTTGCCTATGGTCATACATCAAATCTGCCACTTTATCTCTCACAGCAGTGAATGAACCCTCAGACTTACACCAGTGCTCTGACACACTCGCAGCCTGCTCGTCTAATTGGAGGAGCTGAAGTTCCTGCTCGTTCTCCTGCCTCTGCCATCTCACTGGATTCACACCAGACCCAAGACATCTGTTAGTGCGTGACAGGTTTCTAATAAGAGCAGCCGTTTGAACAGAGGCATTATTCATGCAATCAGGAGCGAGCCTGCTGAGCTTGTGTAACAGGATTAAGGCTGACATGGCTGGAGTTGTTTAAGGTTAGCTCAGGTGTTGATAAGCTCAGGAGTAATAAGCACCTGCAGCTGTTGGACTCATTATAGTGCAGTGCTGATGTGTCCTGTAATGAGTCTGATAATGGCCATTAGAAGAGATGGCGTGGGTGGCAAACCAGTAGATTCCTTACGAATGGGGAGAAGGGGATCAATGGTGAGCTTAATGTGTTGATCAGTTTAAAGAAAATCTTAAAATGATTCAAATACCATGATTTTGTTAGCATTTTATTATCACTTTCTGCAAACAAAACCCTTTAAAATCCATTCATACGGTTTCTGAAGCAAAATGGTGTTTTATTTCAAAGGAGCTACAGTTTCGAAATGTGACAAAAAGAAATAACAGCCAACCAAGCTTGTTAGCACACATTACAAATATATCAAACAAATATGAACCATCAGATAATATAAAGCACAACAGGCATTGCAAAATATAGACACATCTTGTAACAAAGTTTTGTTGGCTTAACTTCCATGTTACATTCGTTTCCATGTTTCAAGACTCGAACAAACATACCCGCACAGTTTCGGGTTAACATGAATTTTTTAACATTTTAATTTCAATTTTCTTTGTTTTATTTTCTGTGTCAATTATAATCACATGCAGTTTTTATGAGCTCATAGACCATAAAACAAGGTTTAGTGTGATGTTGATATGTTAATATAAACTGATTTTGTAAAAGAAAATTCCTACAAATTTGGAATTAAAGATTGTATTTCTTCTTTTAGGCAGCACTTTAAAATAAGGTTCCAATAACATGATATTAATGTTATTTTTTTATTATTAAAAAAGTACTGTTACTATAATCTAATGGACCTGAGCCAAGATGAAGTAACAAATAACAGTTATATTTTTGTAACGTTTCCTAGTTCACACTAACTAATGTTAACTAATGAACCTTATTGTAAAGTGTTACCATTTTTATTAACTATGCACCTCTCATTGTTAGTTAAGGTTAGCTCATACATTAACTAAAGTTAACTATGGAAAGTTAGCAGATAATATCCTGACAATAACTAGTATCTTTTACATTTTCTACATGTTTTCCCCCTCCGAGTTAACAGGAGATATATATATATATTTTTTTTTTTTTTTAATTATTTTTTTTTTTTCTGTAACTTTCACATTCATTTGACACACAGGACCATGAAAAATAACTTATTGAAGACAAAAGTACTTATTGGAAACTGGGGGGGAAATGGTAAAAGTAACCGGACCTTAGAAGCTTAGATTTACTTTTATTTCGATTTACTGAGATTTTCCCCCCTTTTATAAATACATGTCAATTTTAACCTAAAACGTTCATGCACAACTGCCCACAATGTAAAATAATTTATATGTCATAAATACATAATCTGTATCACTCATCATAGCTAACCTTTTTTCGAGTTGCACCCGAGGGTGCTGGAGGACCCTATGCGATCGAGTCGCCCCCCGAAACAGGCCGACGGGTTTTTGCTGCGGGTTGACATAAGGAGATCTATCAGGCGGTTCCTCTGCATCTCAAACCCATCCGAGGGGTTGCTGTCCTCAGCTGGAGCTGCTTCTTCTTCTTTGTCTCTGTCCCAGGACGTGGAAGCCGGGCTCTGCTCCAGCGCTGTGTTGCTGTCCTCATAATCGCTGGCTCTCTCAGGAGCCTCTTCTGCAGCCAGGACCTCCTCAAACTGCTGCAGCAAGCTCTGGAGAGCAGAAAGCAGTCCACCTATTGCCATTTTGCACAAATGCTTGTTTTTTTCTAACGCTTTTAGTATTCCTTGCATGCTTAGGATGATATTATTGTTTTTTAACTGTTCGGGTCACCTGAACTCTCATTCACTTTAAGGCCTCGATGAAACTAACAACATAAAAATGACCAAAAACGGTAGAATAATGTCTAAAAAATAGCATTTAAATGGACAGTAGACCCTAAAACGGTCATCATTTACTCACCATCAAGTTGTTCCAAACCTGAATGATTTTCTTTCCTTTGTTGAAAATAAAAAGACATTTGAAGAATGTGAGTAACTGAATGCTTTCTGGTCCCCATCGACTTCCATACTATTGGGGAAAACTATGGAAGTCAACGGGTGCCGTCAAGTATTTGGCTATCCACATTCTTCCAAATATCTTCTTTTGTGCTCAGCAGAAGAAAGAAACTCGTATAGGTTTGAAACAACTTATGGGTAGACTGTCCCTTTATCATTCAGTCAAACAACATGCATCCATTTACCCCCCAAAAAGACAGAAAAGACTTACAAGTTATCCCTTTTGTATCATAGAGTAAATTAAATCCAATTTCAATGCAAATTCTCTTTATACTTATTTGTTTATTTTAAGGCTTGAAAGGAGAAATACCTTCAGCTTGGCCATGTTGCTGACGGAACTGTGTCTGCTCAATATGTGCGCTTGTACATCCGTCTGGTGCCAAAGCAGGACCAGCAGCCCCGTGAGAATAAGTCCTCTGATCATCTCTGGGTTCTTCTGGATGCTGGCTCTTTCTCTCTGAACTGGCCATCTGCCTGCTTGGCTCTTATATAGGGACAGTTGACTGTCAGGAGCTCATCCTCTGTAAACTGTGTGAAGTGCATTCCGACACCTCGTCTGTGATAACGTTCCTGGAGCAGATTTCCTTTTAAGTGGCTGTTTGGGGCAGTGAGAGGTGTCTCGCTGGAGAACTGATGTGTGCTGCTCGGTCTGTAGCTCAAACACAAACAGTGACCTCAGGCATCATGGGGAATGCATCCGCTGCACGAGTGGCTCACATGGTTCCGGCATCACCTCACAACTGATACAAACTACAACTGACTATACCATAAGGGGTTAAAACAGATGATGCTCTATATATAGGCCAGTGATGAGGACTAAAACAATGACTTTATGAAAAAACAATAAAGGAGGGAACAAAACAGAACCTTTAGTTATGTGCATGCTAATCATATCTGATTTAATTACTGGTTAAAAACTGGTAAATAGACTTTTTAATATTGGCATCCATCTAAAATCTAAAGTGAATATATTTTGCTTTGGCAAAGAAAATATGTGAAGTGTAGTTATTTGTCAGTAATGTGGCTAATGATTTGTTGCATGATATTGTTAAATGTTTTACTCTAATGAACATTTTATATGTATAATACTATCATATGAGATTATTATATTATACATGTGCACTGAAATATTTAAAACTGTTGTTAAAAAAAAGTACAATATTTTATAGGATTGATTGGATCGGATTTATATTAAACAAATGATATAGAAAATAAAATATAAAATGAATAAAAATAAAAAATACAGACAAACAATTACCAAAACTTTACCTAAACTTTTTTATTATTATTGTTGTTGCTGTTGTACATCAAATTTAGCAATTATATTATTCAAATGTGCTAAGAATATTTCTAGCTGAAACAATCTTTTTCGTCCCCACTTTAGAAAGTGGGACAGCATGTTTTGACTAATGTGGGGAAGTCAAATATCTGACATTTTTGTAATAATTTATTTTAAATAGTAAAAGTGTAACTTCTTAGCTGTGTTTAACAAACCACTTGTGGACCAGCTGCTAGTTTTTAAGACACACTGTACAGGCCATAATCAAAGAAATGTTAAATGTGAAGTTTGCTTTGTAAAAATGTAACTATTTCTAATCCAACACATAATGTCCCAGGCTTGAGCATTAGTTGTCCCACATTAGAAAATCCAAACATTGGAGATATATATATATATATATATATATATATATTTAGTTTCAAGGAAATATGAGTCACAATTAAAAATAGCAGAAAGTGTCCCGCATTACCCTAACCCACTTTATTATTACTACTGCTACTAGCCCACTACTACTGCTGCTGCTAAGCATTAAAACTATAATACCATCTTTCATAAATTAACATAATATTAATAATAATATAAAACATATGTATATATTAAGTTGTTTTGGCCAAGAAAAACATTCTATGAATAATTTGATAGAAATAAAACATGTGCTAAACTTGTGACAACTTAAACCAATTTGCCAATTTTAGTTTGGAGTTAATTAACCACCTCTGGTTTCCCCTATTCATTAACAACAATACAGAAAAGCATTTTTAAATTATGATAACACTAGCCTAAATTATACTGAATGTCGCAGAAATTTTGTGTCTAACTCAGGATAGTGACTTTGAGTTCCCTTGAGTAATTTGAAGCACTGCTGCTCTCCATGGTGCTGAAACAGGTTCAACCAAGAATGATGACCCAGGAATTTCTATGACTCCAAGGGACAGTTTAATCAATTCAACCCTATTGTTGTTGTCGGGCAAACAGTGAAAGAAGTTTATTCTTTGTCATAAACTACACTTCAGTACTCAAGAGCTCAATTTAACATTATGATTTAAAACAGATTATTATGTATTTAGAGAAAACTCATGTGTTCAGGTCAAATCTGTAGAAATAGAAAAGAAAGATTTCTGAAACAAAGGCATGTGTAAACATTTATTACAACTGATCTGAATGATAATTAAATTAAATATGCATAAATACATAACTGGACTATTTAAACAATTTAATAAATATCTAAATAAATATGCATGGTTAAGAACAATTTCTGAAGTCATCTATAATAACACAGTAAAAAATAAGAAAAAAAGTCAGGTAACCTAAAAATGTGCTTTGATAGTAACATCTTGTTTTTTGTCAATGTCAAAAATATAATTTAACATAATTTAATCAAACTGAATACATAGGTTACACCAACAAAAGTCATTGTAAGGTCAGATCAAGTAGAAATAACTCTCAAAAGCAATAACAACACTAAAACTTTTTTTGCAGTGTAGAAGTTTCCAATCATTAAGACTTCACCACTTCTTAGAACCTGAAAAAAGAGAAAAAAGACAATGCTAAGTTAGTGAACCAAAAACCTGTATGTTAATACTATATCTGTAAATTGACTGGTCGAGAAATTGTTTTTTATTTAAAATATGTTAGTATGAAGAGTTCACCTGAGCGTCCGGCGGTGTTACAGCCCAGGGTCGACATGGAGCCGATTCTGTCCAGTTTGCGCCCGAAACACCCGGAATATTTCTTGGAGTCCTGCCGGACTGTCCTCAAGTCCCGAGCAGACAGATAGTCCCTCATGTCAATCATGGGTTGAGGTTCAACGCGAGTTTCTTCGGGATTATCCTCCTCTTCTTCCACTTTTATCAGTGTTTGCTCTTGAGAAGAAGCAGGAATGTACTCCTCCAGTCGCTGTAAAAGAAGCTGAAAGGGCCGCACGTGGCTCATTAGTTTGCCCTATTGAGCATTATTAAGCAAGTTTAGTCTCATTCCAAACCGATCTCATTAAAGTGCGTATCAATAATACGAGTTTACGTTTCAATTGGGCGGAAAGCATTGTGGGGCAGATGCGTATCATATTCACGCCAAAGTCGTTTTTGCGTATAAATGCCACGGTTTTCTGCTTTTTTACTGGCGTACCATTTATACGCGTTTTCATTAGATGTTCGTCTTACCTTTAAGACATCCCTGTCTTCAGTGGTTAAGGCTGGGTTTTGTACTGGAAACGCACCCATGAGCTGAACGCCGCAGAGTAAGAGAAGGCCGACTATAGGAATGCAAATCGATTTCATGGTTCCTGGTGTTTTTGCTGCTCTTCTGTCTCGTTTGTCGTTGTCTGAATACTCTCTCAGCGGAGCCATGAGCTCTTTTATACTTTAAAGTTTGACACGCAAGTAATGTGAAGAATGGCCGCTGCATTCCGACACCTCGCTCTGATAAAGGCTGCTGTCGGAAATCAGTCCTTTAAAGCCTATAGACGAGACCAAGTGGGCCATACAGTGACGGGAACACCTTAATGATTTCATTACACTGCTCTTCCCTGAAATCATTCGCATCAAGTGTTTTACGTGGCACTTTAAGACAAGTTACAGTAGGCTGCGTGAAGGTTTTACGCTTTATCTAAATGCATAATAATAGGCTAAATATTGTAATTAATAATAATAAATATATTATTAAATACATTATTATATAATAATAAGGGTGAAAAGCTATTATAATGCATTAATATGTATTACTTGTTAATAAAACATTAATCAACGGTCTCAAGATTTAGTCACACTTTTCTAGCTATAGCTAACAACTAATCACAATTTTGACTCAATAAACTACTAATTTGCTAAGTTGTTAAGTTGATTGGGGAATATCATACAGAATGCGCTTTATGTAGCCTGCCTATTAACAAACAGCTAGCTAATAAGCATAAGCAGCTTTTTAGTAATGAGAATTGTCCCTATTGACAGAGAGAGATGGAGACGAAGATGAGTCCATATACAAATCTTAAATCGCCAGTTTGTAAAATAGTTTTATCGGATCGGATTGACTTTTTAATTTTATGTAGGTCTAATAGACAGGTGACGTGCACATTTGGACCAGCTGCTGCTATGCTGACGCACTGTGTCAGCTAGAAAGATTTAATTGAGCCATTGGTAAGGAAGAGCAACAAATGCTCATTAAGACCCTATGGGTGCGATGTGTCTTCCAAATATATTTGCAGTATTATTTAGTTTTAGAAAATGATTAGAAGCAGACTTGAAAAAAGTTATTTATTGGCATCAGTGTTTCGTGAAGGTGAGCGTCCTTTAGCACTCATGTAGGCTACATGTTCATCTTTAACGTTCTATCCACATATACAAGGTTCTTTACAGTGAAAAAAAAATCTTTAGATCATCAAAATATGCACATCAACTAAAAAACACAAAAACACGTCTCCACATAAATCCCTTGATTTAAATAAAAATAAAATAATATAACCTCACAGGACTTTGCCTTAATAGTGCGTGATTACTGACTCATTGGACTCATCATAAGGAGTTAACTGTTACAACTATCCCCACCCAAACAGCTGTTTTGGCATAAAGTTAGCATGAATGCAAAGTATCATGTCACTTGATCCTGTAACATTAAAATGTGAAAGGAGTGCATGATATTCATGACATCACAGCTCTGTCAAACAACTAACCGTGTTTCCAGCACTCCCCGGTCTCCCTTATATTACGCGTGTATAAAAGAGATCATTTAATGCGCTGGAATCACACTGCTGATTTAACTTCATCTCCAGTTCATAACAAATACAGGAAAGCAGGTCAAAAGAGTTACGGTTGGGTTTTATTGCTTATTAAGACAGCTAATAGTGTGCAGATACCTTGCATTGTTAGTAAGAAAATAGTTTAGCTGTCCCAGCTACCGTCTATGTTTTAAACCAAACATTTAAGAACACTTCTTCTTCCCCATTTTTTTCATTTTATTTCAGTGGTCTGTTGCGTTTCAAGTTGTTCTGTAGTCACTCAATACTCAATCCTGAAATACTTTTCAGTAATTTCTGCTTTTACAAACCTATTTAAAGAATTCAATACATTTATATATGACGCATAGAGCAAACAACTGAGAGCAGTGGGGTTTCCTACACGATTAGAAATGACGCAAAAGGAGCACGCAGTGCGTAAAAACTGACTCCAAGGGGTCCTGAAAGAGTCCATATGTGACGGGATGGGAGTGAGAACTTGTTGAAGCCTATATAGATAAACAAACTACAGACCGGATTATATAACACCTGAACAACAATAAAGGAAAGTTTTGTTGTGAAAGAATTTATTTCATTAACATTTAATCAACCAATTTATTAATTTACTTTTTCTATTATTTTATGTTTCTGGGTCATACCTAAATTTACCAATTAAAACTCACCAACAGAAAACTGACTTACATGTTCAGGCTCAGGTAAAGACCTTTTTGGCACGTTTGAATCATTGATAATGACAAATGTTAATACTAAAAAAATCTAATGCAACTTTTGCAAGGAGCAAAACTAGCCTACTTCTTAATTTAGTTTTAGATTTTAGCCTGATTTATTGCTTTGTCTATTTTAATAAAATAAACTAAGATATTAACCTATGCATCATGTTAATGCATTATATTAGCATATATGGATTAATTTACCTTCTAAGTTCATTTTCAAGTTTACTCACTGTAGTTTTAGACCACATTGACACACACGTTATGCAAAATATTTATTTTGCAGCAATATACATTATCTATAACAGGGTTGGATTCATAGAGGACATAAATAAATACACAAATAAATAAATAGATGCAACAGTACAAAGCAGCAGTCATGGAATCTTCAAAAACAAAACTATTTACATGTCTAAATCTTAAATAAATAATGACCTACACATACAGCATCACCTGAACACAAATCTACGGTAAACTTTCAGTCAACAATTATTATTTTTTTTTTTTCTTTTTAATCAAAGATGTGCCTGCGGTGTCAAGTATTCAAAGTCCCATCCTGCAAGAAGTGACATGACATGAAGTAATAAGACATAACTTGTTTTATTTCTAATACGCGTTTGAACAATTTTCCATGTTTATATCTGGCCAAGATGACCTAACATCTCCTAGCATACCTCCGCTTAACACCCGAGTCCGCTAAAAGACCCGATTCTTTCGAGTCTGACCCCAAAGCAGCTCCTCAGCCCACCTTTCTTGAATCGACTCCAGGAGCGCTTGGAAGTAGACAGTAAGTCGCCCAGAAGACGCTCGATGGCGCTATCTTTTCCCGCCAGCGCTGAGTTGCGCGCATCTGAATCCCAAATTTGTTCATCCAGCGCGCTCTTCTCGGATCTCGCATCTTTCTGCTCCATGACTGACTCCTCCGACTCCGCAAACGGCGTGTTCACTTCTTCATCTAACAACTGCTTAAGACTCTGCTGTAAAACATGCATACATATATATACTATGTTAGTCAGAGTCTAAAAAACATTTAAGAGTGAGCTAACACTGAAAGCCTTACCTGTAAACTGGTGACTGGTTTGGCACCGACCAAGTTTAAAAGTAGAAGTGAAGACAAGCAGAAAACAGAGATGTTGTTGGCGATCATTGTTGCTGAAGTGGTCTGGAGGTGGTAGCTGTGCGCGGCTGCCTTGACTATTCGCTCGTAACCAAGCTCCGTGTCCAGGTCCAGGTGCGCGCTTTTATTTCACCGGGAAAATCCAGCAAACCGCACGGGGAGGGCTTTTCGTTTTCATGAGGATCCCACCTCGTTGACCGAACATTACGATGGTGACGTGCAGGAGGCTCCTTCCAATTGTCTAATCATTTGATGTCAAGTGCGCAGAACATCTTCTAGTGTTACAGCATCATTGCGTACACTCGCTGTCTCATCCCAGTGTTTCTTACATGAAGCTCCATCCAAATTAGTGTATCCAATACGTTGTGCATTTAGTTCAAAGCTTGCACACATTTTTCAAAGCAAGTTGCCGATTAAGAAATATAATGTTCTACCTGGACAAAAGCTGCCATTTGTTTGGGTATTTTGATTCACAATATTTCTTAAAATGCTCTTAAATTGTTAGCTCAGCACTGAAAAAGTCAACATGTGACTGAAACGTTTACTTTTTCCCCCCTCGATAAACTTTTATCTTTGATTTTTGGTGAAATGTTTAATTTTTTTCCCAGTATTCCTTTTTTTTTTTTTTTTTTTTTTTTAATTTTTTGATCTATGCCAGATCGTTTTAAAGGAATGGTGAGTTTTTGGCTGAATTTCTGTTTTTAAAATGAGGCGTGAAGCAAAACGTCCCTCTGGCTAGCTAGAACCTCAGTTTGGTTTTTAGAAGAGACTGTTTCATAAACTTCTGGCAGTATATGAAGGTTTGAGGGCAGCATAGATGTACATTTGACATCCCACAGTCCTGTAATTTACCCCCCTCCCCAAATAGTTTCATTTCTGCAGAGAAATAATCATTGTAGTTGAATTTGTTCTAGATCATTAGAGGTGACATCATGGTGCCTTGGAAGCCTGCCTGAGTTTCCTTAGGAGGTAAAGCCATTGTCTGTCTGTTTAGTTTGCTGGATTTCAAGCAGCCAGTGTGTGGTTAACTCTCAGTCTGGGAAAGTCATCTCAAAAGACATCCCGCACTTGTTCTCAAGGCAATGTGAATGCACAGCTATGGGATTTTTATGTAGTGATGCAAAAGTTCACCAAATGTTTTTAGCTCACCCAAGTTGGTTTAAAAGTTTTCATGAATTTTGGATCTGAAGAGTGTTCTCTTTAGTGAAAGGTTTTTGGTCTGATGGATTGAAGGCAAAATTTTGCTTCAGTTAAATGAGTTTATTGGGGATGAGCCA
>JAUCMT010000154.1:20633111-20650444 GCA_032357475.1 Enteromius thamalakanensis | reverse complement strand
CCCAAAACTCCCTGCAAAAGCCAGCCACAGGCATGACCCCATTCCAATGCGTACTGGGATATCAACCACCAATGTTCTCCTGGACTGGCGAACAATCCAATCTTCCCGCATTGGACCACTGGTTGCGTAACAGCGAAGAGACCTGGAACCGGGCCCACGTACACCTCCAGAGAGCTGTCCGCCGAGCTACAGAGCAAGTTGATCGTCATAGGAGGCCCAATCCTCCGTACGAGCCAGGACAATGGTTGTGGTTGTCGACCTTCGACTTCAGCGTGGCTGCAGAAAGCTCAACCCTAGGTACGTGGGTCCTTTTCAAATTACCCGCCAAATTACTCCAGTTTCTTTCCGTCTTGCCCTATCCCCAATATCGTATCTCACCCACCTTTCATGTTTCTTTGTTGAAGCCCGCTGATGAACCGGAAGGACAGAGGAGCGTAGACGAGGCCGCCATCCCGGAGGTGCCTCCCCTTGTCATTGATAGAGATGGTGCATGAAATCCTGGACTCCAGACGTTGGGGTGCCATACTGCAATATCTGGTCGACTGGGAGGGCTACGGCCCGGAGGAAAGGTCTTGGGTTAACTCCAGAGACATCCTGGACCCTGCCCTCACCGAGATCTTCCATCATGAGCATCCCAACAAACCAGCTCCCAGATCACGAGGAAGACCCCGGCGTCGCCCCTCTCGCTTCAGGAGCCGCTTGCAGGGGGTGGGGGGGGTGGTGTAGGCTCTGTTGCAAGGCGGTCCTCCGTGGCGCTGTCCGACCGTCATCAGTGGGATCCCTCGCCTGAGTTTTAGATTCTACCCGGACTTGTTTTCCCCGAACACTTCACGGAAGCACCTTTTTCGCCGGGTTTTGCCTTTTTAAGGCAAACTTTGGACTGACATCCTGTGCCATCTGGAGGAACAGCACTTAATTGTGAATGTGCATCCATCAGTTAGTGGAAGCAAGCTAGTACTGTTAATACAATGTTAAATATGGATATGTTTTTTACAAAAACACATTGCTTTCTACTGTGCCGTGTTTATGTTATAAGAATAACATGTATACGGAAGCCTCAGGATACACACAGAATCAGCTTTAGCACGAAGCTTTTATTAGACACTGTTCAGCTGTATAATATGAGTTATAACTAACTCTTCAACAGGAGATTTCCAAGTAAAACTCCTTCACATTTGCATGAACACCACTGACAGGTGACATAGCCAATAGGAAAAGACATACGTTGCCTCTGACATGTGATTGGCTTATATCCAAATGTGAGAATACTACATTGGAGGCCTTTATTAACCCCTCAGAGCTATGTGAAGCACTTTTGTATCCCACTTTTGTGTACTTTTGGACTATTGGAAAGTAACACCCACCCACTACCATTACAGTCTAAAAATTGCAGGGTTAAAACAACCCAATTTGGGTTATTTTGGCAACCCAACGCTGGGTCAAATATGGACTAACTCAGCGCTGGGTTGTTTTAACCCAGTTGGTTGGGTTATATATTTGACCCAACATGCTGGGTTGTTTTTTTATGGTTCAAATTCAAAAATACTACATTGCTAGGGTAAAATCAACCCCAAATTAAGCTAGGCATTAAACCTACAAAACTTGTTCATTTTAAAATCACTTCTACACCCAAAGAATGACTATCCAAAGGTAAATATTTATTAAAAACAATAGGAGAAACAGTCAAAAGTAACATGAATGTTAGAAGAAATGCAGTAAAGTATGGCATTACCAGTTTATAAATGAAGCACTGAACATTTGTTAAATATAACAAGATCAAATGCAACTTTTTTTGGTCATTTTTATTTTAAAACACTATTATACAAACATTGATAATCCATTAATACTGATCATGCATCACTGCCAATTTTCATGATCTCTTTCGCATATGAAGGAGCACCATCAGCACAGCAAAACATGTGACACCTTTTCCATTATCCAGAGCATTGTCCTCCTTTAAAACCACTGCTGCTTCAGTTAAGGGGAAAGGTGATTCTCTTTACCAGCTTTCATCCCAGTCACTGCCTGTTCTTGATCACTGGCCTAACAAGAGAAACACATTTGAAAAAAGAAAGCATTTAATAGAATTTTATTCATTTTCATCTGAAGATAAAGATTAAATAAAAAATCTCTGTCAAAATTAACACCATTTCAGAAAGGTACTTCTTTGCTGAAATATTGAAACAGACAAAAATTCACATACCTCACAAATTTCCATGTACGTGAAGGGCTGCTCTTTCAAAGGATTAGTTCACTGAAAAATGGCCATTACTTTTTCTCCCCCATGTTGTTCCAAACCCAAACAAACTCTGCATTTAATAATCTCTTAATTTTTGCAAGTCTGGGTGACCAATATTTTTTTCAGAACACATGTTCGCTGTGATATAATTTAGGATTAATGATATATTTATTAATACTTATTTATATTAAGTATTTATATATAACTATTGGCATGGATTACTTGTACAAGAACTATTTTTAAAACATGAAAATACGGATTATCTAGACTCTCAGTGGATTAACAAAACTTTAAGAGAAAATGTAAAAAATCATATGTGTTCTAAAGACAGACAAAAGTCATAGGTTTGGAATGACATGAGGGCAAGTAAATTATTTTTTGTGAACTATTCCTATACTGAACTGTCTTTCACACAAGCAGGCTTCTGTGTCCTTAACTCCAAAGATGGTTTGAGTTCTGCTAAATATGAACACGTAAATCATACTGTACAAAATGTGAAGTAAAAAGGCAGGAGAAAAACAAACAAAAAATTACATTATTTTACTCTTACTAAAAGTAATATTAACAACAACATGATGGAATAATGACGTTTACTTGCCTTAACCGTCTTTTCCTCTCTTATGAAGAAGCTAAGAAAACTTCCTCTGTCCTCACACATGCTTTTTATTTGTTTCCAACACATGCCAGTAAGCACAGGAAAAAGGAAATTTATTTCTATCATAATCTATGCAGGAGTTATTCTATTCCAACTGGGGTGTACATAGTGTACTTTACGTGTAAATAACTTTGTTACAGTAAAATAAAATAAAAATCAAAGTGATTCATATCTGCATAAAATAGAGATTCTAAGCTTCCAAATGGTACCTCATATGGGGTTATTGGTGCATGCAAAGGGTTAAAAATTCAAGGCACAATTTGAATGTAACTTTGGATCCGCCGGCGGGTCCACAGAATTTAACAGGTTGAGGATTTAGCATTTCTAGGCCTGTTACATTCTTCTTATTTTTAGGCCTATATTACTATTATTAGATTTCTTTTTATTAATAAAATACATTAATTATTGACGGCGCATTGAAAACATTAAAAAATGAACATTAAAAAGCTTAAAAAGTGTTACAATGGACTGGGGTTATCAATCCAGGTTGGAATTTGGACTGGTTTTTCACTGGTTTTTCACTGGCAGTGGCAGTTCTACACTAAATTGCTCCCCGGGCGAGACCCCCCCTGGCGAAGACTAAACCAATTCACCTCCACATCATAATCGTTTTTTATGACCATTTCACACACCTAAATAAATGAAAAACGTGCAAATTATTGGTCTGTGTTTAAAATATTTTGAATGAAATATGTGTTATTTGTAAGAAATTCAGGTGTTACTGACATAATTTAGCCCCCCTCCTTGTCCGCTTCATTTGGGAGAGCCCGCCCATCCCTTCCCCTCTTCTCTCCGCTCACTCAGCTTCTGTGCCACTCCCTTTCAGCAGCAGGGGGCGGCGGCACAGCGCAGGTATGATAGATAATAGAAAACCGCTTAGCTGTACAGATTATTATTTTTCTTCCAAGTTTGTGGGGGAACGTGATTTTCATTGACGACTGCAGTTTGCACGGGACTGTTTTTTTAGTCCGGCTCCCGCCAGCTTCTGCAAGGTTAGATCCCGTACCTGCTATAATTTCACTCTTTGTTCACCCCCTGTCTGTTTAAAATAAATTTCTTCCCGACCCGACCTTTCCCACTAAATTTAGGTTTTCAGAATCTTAAATTCAAATTGAGACAGAAAACATAATTTTTTTTTCTGTTATCGTTTTGTCAAGAGTCTTGAATTAGTTGACAGCAAAATGTTAAACGAATTTGGTGTCTTACAAAACTGGTTTAACATTTTGCCGCCAACACAGTAGGAAAGTGTCACAGAGAAAATAAAAATGTACAAAAATATTTGTTTCTTCTTGTCACGATACATACAATTCCTTTAACATTTACAAAATAAATTAAATAATTAAATAAAATTGGTTATATTGGACTTGAATTGTAACGCTGTAGGCGTGTCCTGTCTGTATGTTGTTCATGTTATGCCATGTGCTTGTGTGTTTGTTTACCTGTCAGCTCCCTCATGTCTCTCACCTGTAACCCCGCCTTCCTCATTAGTGTTCATCCTCTGCCAGCCGTGTTTGTCCAGGTCTGTTTGATTAGTCCTTGTATTAATACCACGTCCCATCTCTTGTATCTTTGTCAGTCGATAACGTTTCATGTTCGTTCCTGTGATTGTCAGCATTGATCTTGTAAGTTCGTCAGCTTTCATGTCTTTTTGCGGTATAATAAATGTTCCAGGTTTCACTGAATCTCCTGCCTCTGAGCCTCCTTGTTCCCGCTGAGAAGCGAGATCGCGACGTTACCACAGCGAGCTTCTGACAGATCGACTGACCACCAGCAAAATGGCGTTTGATGCAGAGAACGCACACATCTCCGCGACCCTGCACATCGCCGAGGATAATGCTCCCTCCACAGACATCTGGAGGATATCCTCAGCTTCCCGGATCAAGCTGCCACCGAAATCGCCTCGCTCCGCCGAGCCACGGTTTGGGTAGCCAAAGCCGTCAAAAATACTTGCGGCCTCTAAACTACAAAAGAGGGGTCACAGCCCCGTTTTACGGTCTAGCGAACCATGTTCAGCCCAGTTGTTGCCTGTATTTCAGCCAAAGAAACTGTTTCATGCCCAGTCGGTGCCGGTTACACAGCCAGGAGTGCTGTATGCTGTTCGGTCGGTTCAGGTTTTTCAGTTGGAAGAGCAATAACCCATCCTCGCGGCTTCAGTTCTGCGTGTGATGGGTTCCAGCATCACATCACAGCGAGAGGGGCTGTGTGATGATCAGTCTGGTTCAGTTTCACAGCCAGGAGAGCTGTGTAAAACCCAGTCGGTACCGGTAACAGCCAGGAGAGCAGTTGAAGGCCCTAATGGTATCCAACCATTTACTAATGGGTTCCAGCCCGGTAGCTTGATACGAGGGGTCGTGTCATATCCAGTCTGTCCAGATTACGCAGCCAGAGAAGCTGCAGAGGGCCCTCATTGTGTCAGACCAGTCAGTAACAGGTGTCAGCCCAGTAGCACGATACGAGGGGTCGTGTCAGTTCCAGTCGGTCCCGGTTTCACAAACAATCGAGCCACTGAAGGTCCTCGCGGTCCCAAAACTGCATGTAACGGGTCTCAACCCCGTAGCATGGTACGAGGAGCCGTGTATTGTCCAGTCAGTCCTGGTTCCCCAGCCAGTCGAGTTATTCGAGGCCTGTGATCCAGAACCAGAGTGGCCGGATCCGCCAGACCCAGTCTGTGATCAGGACCCATCATGGCTGGATCCACCAGACCCGGTCTGTGACCCGGTCTGTGGGCGTCTCCTCCGTCCGCTCCGCCCTGGTGGGCGTACAAACTTTTTGCTTGGCTCGGGAGAGCATCATCGCTGCCTGGTAAGCCCAAGTGGGCTACTCTGCCGCCTGCTCTGCCTTGGAGGGCGTTTCGGCCATCTGACCTGCCCCAAAGGACTCCTCTGCCGTCCGCTCCCGGATTCCCGCCATCCCACCCCCTTCTCATGAACTCTCTCCACCTCCCTCCTTGCTGTGTGTGTCTGAGATCCATGCCTTAAGGGGAGGGCTATGTAACGCTGTAGGCGTGTCCTGTCTGTATGTTGTTCATGTTATGCCATGTGCTTTTGTGTGTTTATTTACCTGTCAGCTCCCTAATGTCTTTCACCTGTTACCCCGCCTTCTTCATTAGTGTTCATCCTCTGCCAGCCGTGTTTGTCCAGGTCTGTTTGATTAGTCCTTGTATTAATACCACGTCCCATCTCTTGTATCTTTGTCAGTCGATAACGTTTCATGTTCGTTCCTGTGATTGTCAGCATTGATCTTGTAAGTTCGTCAGCTTTCATGTCTTTTTGCGGTATAATAAATGTTCCAGGTTTCACTGAATCTTCTGCGTCTGAGCCTCCTTGTTCCCGCTGAGAAGGCGAGATTGCGAGGTCACCACAGCGAGCTTGTGACATGAATAGGCTAAATATGGCATCTGTCAAATTATAGGCTAAGAAAAATATTAAAACCCTATCTACACTTTGTCTAGTTACTGCGTTTTATTCGGGAATTTAGCGATGCTCAGAGCAAGCTGTAGCCTACAGGTGCTAAATATATGGCCCTCAGACAGAACAGGTAGGTTATCTATGAGTGGCAGGGCAGAATAAGAATGGAGCTAAATATAGATGTAAGCTGAACTCAAATTTGTTAATATTTTTCTTAGTCTGTATAATTATAAATTGAAGATGCCATTTTAGCCTTTTTATTTTTTCTCTGCCACATCTTTATCAAATTAAAAATGTATTTGTCACATACAAAGTCATACACAGTACTATATACAGTGCTTTGACAACTGCTCAAACCGAATTTCATATTTTGACAATACAGCCTTTTTTTTTTTTTTTTACATTTTACGTTATTCTTTGTGTGTGTGTTGTAAATTTTAAAGGAATTGTATAATGACAATATTAATGTGCCGGGGCTAAGAAAGTTTCTGATGGAGCTATAGACCACTGGTTGACATGTAGATATATATAGTAGTAGTATGTCTAATGTGGACTATAAATAAAGAGTAACGAATGTTTGAAAGACATAACTCCAAGCACAAAAATGTACAACACAAATGTAACTACAATGGAAATCAATAGAAATGCTTTCTAATTTTCTCGAACAGTGTAAACATCTTGACTTTGTGGCTCTATCAAAACATTGTCTTCGGTTCTGGGCCTGGTCTTGGGCCATAGCAGCATTACCTCAGGCCACAGATTTTGTGGCTAGACAATGCAACCAATGGCAGACAACAGAAATATATGGGAAACCTCTTTGAAACTAAGCATTTTTTTTTCCATTTGCTTTGGTGACGCCAATGGCACAGAAAAGCTTTAACCCATCACTGTCCCTCATTACTTTCACATTGTCTGTGGTTTATTATATTCTCTCATATTTCATTTGGGCAGCTCTTAACTTCGAGCACAGTTCACTGAGCACTGCTCTTTCCCTGATTAAAAGCCAATGGGGCTAATTAAGATTTTAATGACAGGCTGAACTGCAGTCTGTTCCAAATGTCATTTATTTGCTAAAGAGATCACATTTATAACATATAACAAATGTGTTACAAAGAGAATTATTAGCAAAATCCCAATAATTTAGTATTTAGAATTACTTTTTATTTGTCTTTTTTTTAACCATTTTAACATCACAATTAGTCTTTACAATTTTTATAGCCTCATGTCATTAGGCTTGCAGAGGGAAGGATATCTTCCAGATGGCCTCCGACCTGTTTTCCTAATAGCTGCACTAGATGCCGATGGCCGCTAAAATGCTAATCAGTCCCTGTTTGCCTTCATACTGTGCTCCAGTGGAAAGCTAGCGAGAGATCATCAGTCAAGCCCTGGCCACCTGTCCTCCTCATGCTGAGTGGAAACCAGCCTCGGGCCTTTATTGTTTTGAGCCAGGCCTCTTGTGATGTTCAACCCAAACCTGAGTATAGCCAGCGGCCATGTTAGAAGGAAGAGATACATTTATCTTAAAGTTTCTACCATGAGACTTTAGCTGCTCACAGGCTGTATGTTTGAGATCACTCTTCACAAAAGTAGTTTAGCTAAATTAAAGAATCAATAAAAGTTAATGACAAGGGGACAAAGACGAGTTGTTCTCCTGTAATGTATTATTAGTGCCGTTTAGTGTAAGCATTACTGAATTTCAGTAAACTCCATTAAATCTAGCTGTTATTAACTTGCAACATGCTAAGAACAGATACTTGTCATAATGTTAAACTTAATACTTTAATCAAAAATATTTTATTTCAGTTATCTTATTTATTATGAAGACCATGTTATTTATCTGTGTGATTATTTATTTATGGAAATTTACAGCCTAATTTTACTCAAATTAGATACAATATGCGATTTGTCCAAAATATTATTTTAGAATTAGAATTCTGTCTGTATGAATGTGCAACTGGAGCAAATCCCATGTTCCTTACCAGTTACCATAGTGAGAGTGATCAAAGTAATATCAAATGTGGCAACGCCCATAAAATTGAAAGTCTTATCACTTTCTGACCCGACAAGACTCTCTCACGTGTATGACGTGACAGACAACTAGTTGTTCATTCCTGTTCCGTCACACAGCGCATGTGTTCCAAGAATGCGGTTGTGAGTCCTGAAAATGGACAGGTGTGTTTGGTTACAGAATGCGGTTGTCACATGTATATAATGTGTATAATGAACATAAATGTATTAAGGACTTAAATACAGGACTGACAACCGTATTATGCTGCTGTGTGAACGTGACCTTAGATGAGCCCCAGAGACAGATCTTTGAGATTCTTTGATGCTGTCACCTCTGGCTTGCTTAGTTGGGGAAACTTAATTAATTTAATCAATTTGATTGCACAGATTGCACTACTTCAACTGAACTGAACTGATCTGGAGAATGAAGTCTATCAATTCAGTAATGAAATGCCTTTAACTGGAAAGTGTTTTATCCTGCATTGTACGTTACAGACATTTTATTCTCCAGCTTGATACTGTTAAGTGCTTCGACACAGTCTGTATTGTTAAAAGCGCTATATAAATAAAGGTGACTTGACTAATATTATTAGTTAGGTTTAAACAATGTCTTATCCAAGCAATGACCATGTGAAGGGATAATAGAGTTAGGAACTCTGAGTCTCTTTGTAGTCACACGTTTACATGTCCACTAAAAGAACCTGCAGATGATAAAACACAGGACGGTCTCTGGGACATTCAGCCAGCGGCACCCTCAATCTCACTAAAACGCCACTCTTATCATGGGACCTAGTGGCAACAAAACAAGTACATTACCGTAAACGAACACTCAGCAATCATGCCATATCAATAAATAATGGACAACAGCAGTTTCCCGCTTGTAAGTAAATGAGGTCATATGGCAGATTTATAGTGCATATACAAATACAATCAGTTCTCCTGAACTTCACAGAGGTGTCCTACACAGAGGTGTAGTTCCACTTACAACATGTTAGAGAGCTTTAAGGTATCTAGATACCCAACACGATACCCGCTGTCTTCACTTTATCCATTAGTTATGCATTATAAATTCCTCTTACTTTCTAATGTGATGACTACATATTCTTCTCCTCCATATTTTGTGGTCACTATGTAATGATCAATACACATTGAAATGCATAGGAATATATTTAAAAAATGAGTCTACCCTAAGTCATATTTATATATGGAAAAAACTTTATTTTATCTTTCACTTTCAAGTTCATTAACATCTAACAATCTTCTGTTTTACCCGGATTGTTGCCTCCTTTCCAGCATCCCTCCCACATCCCTTAAATGACATCACAGTATAGCCGTGCATCTGTCCAGCCCAGCGCATTCCAGATGACTGACAGCACTCCACACTACACCATCAGCTACAGGATATTTTGGGAAAGATAAGACCAAGCTTAGACCTAGTTTGATAAATTTAGCCTTGCCCTCTGCTATAATTAACTCACCATACAAATAGCATCAAAGTTTTGCATGACAACGTTATCAAGTCAAAACAAGAAGGAAATATCTTGTCACCCTTCCCATTATCTGTTCAGATGGGTTTTGAGTGATGTTTTGCCGTTCCAGGAGTGTTTTATATGGTTGCTGGGACATAGGGGGTTCTTGGGGTTGCTAGGTTTTTGTCTTTCTTTTTACTATGCCAAATCAAAAGAGTTCGCCACATGTTTTTATGACATTCACTTTTTAAAAAACTTAATGTATTTTCTTGGCATCTGTGGTTCTAGGAGGAACATTTAACATTCATGGAATATTTCCATTCCACAAAAGGATGTTCTTCACACTAAAGGTTCTTTAAGAATTGTATACCAAACTGTTGTTTTTCTGTTGAAATATTCTTTATAAGTGATAGCACACCTCTTCAACTCACATGCTTTGAAGCTGAATCTACAAATGGTTCAACGGTGCTGGAGGTAATAGTGAAGTGTGCTTTAACGCAACACAACAAATGGACGGGTAAGTTATACATCCTATATCTCTCTGTTACCTTGCTTTAGCTTACTATAATGAATTCCATTGGAAATCGACTGTTTCCATTTTCTCACAGACTGCCACAGTAATGTGGGAAAATTTCTGCCCTGAAGCTGGAACAAGCGCGTTACTTATTGGCCTTTAATGGGTAATAGTGTTGTTGCTTGTAAAGGACTCCGTCTTTGGGTGTCTGAGGATGTTTTGGAAAAGTTCAACATAGATTATAGAGATAGTAAAATCACACGATTCTTTCACATACCGTAACAATACAATTTGGTTTAGTTTGAAACTATTAGAATATGAGAATAACATTCTTATTTATTTCACCTTTTAGAAATAAAATAAAAATTGTAAATTGATTGGCAGATCATGCTAATGTTAATAAACATCTTTAATTTAATTTCCATTTTTGTATAATAAACAGTTATGGTACAACAGAGCGATGCCATAAAGAACCATTTTTGGTTCTCTTTCATGCCTTTTCGTAATCTGGGGAACTTTTTTCAACACAAAGAGCCTTTTGTGAGACAGATGTTAAGGTTCAGGTGTTAAAAGTTTTTTATGAAAACCATTTAGTCAAAAAAAAAGGCTTTTCTATGGAATCTTTATTTTTAGGAATGGATGTTGGGTCACAACTTCATGTCCTAAAGCAAAACCAGAACAAAAGCTGTAATAAACTTTATTGAAATGTGGGATAAATTATAAAATAAATTTAAGTAAAAAGAGGGGGTCTTGCACTTGTCATTCAAATGAATGAATATGTAATAATACAGCTTCAGTTCCTTTTTTTTATTATTAATATGTGTCACATTAGCCCTTCCAGACACACATTCTATCCCAACATGCATCCATTAGCCGTCCTTTCAGCTTCATTAAACTGTCTTTGCTACTTTGCTAACTTACTGACAGATATCAATGACTGTCCGTAGGGCTCGGGTTCCCTGTGGAGCTACTGTTGGCTAAACAACAAGAGAAAAAGGAAAAAAAAAATGAAGCAGTTCTTACCGGGGTAAAAAATGCATTGACATTTTACAAGGTTGTTTTTTTTTTGATGATTATATCTCAGGGATAGGGGGAAATTCATTTGGTCTGAGAGTGTTCTCTATTTTCTGTTTCACTCTTTACTGTTTTGCCAAGTCGATAACCAGCAGCTACATTATGGCCTTGCGTAATTAGTCTTATAATTAATCCTGTTTTTAATGAACAGATTTGAAAGATTTTATAAAGCAACATGCTGGTGAAACCCTAATCAATCACGGCTCTATTGTTATTCAGTGAATGTATGAGGTATGACTACCTTTGAAATCCAACCAAATACCCAGAAGCACTGGCTGTGCCATTCAGACCTGGAAAGCCAGCGAATGGCATTAACACGAATGAAGTTGTAAGGAGTGATCTGCATATTTGCTTGTTGTGTTGTCAGCTCACGCTGGAGCTGCTGGCTCTATCTGCCCCAAGGCACTGCCTTTTTTGGGGTGGAATGTGTCAGGCCCCTCGGAGCCACGACCCCCCAGATACCTGTCAAAGCCATGGGTATAAAGCACAAAATCAGATTTAGAGTAAATTTCAAATCTGATCTGAGGTTGTTGTCCTGACACATCTACGTTTTTCAGAATATCAGTTACCGGAATCATTTAATATAATGTAATAGTATAAATAATAGTATAATTTAAAATATAAAACTTTTTTATTATGTCTAAATTAAATGCATTATATTGTATTATATTTGACCACTTGGGACAAAATGTGATTTAATTGTCTTTATCCAATTTTAACTGGCTTGACATTAGTTTAGAGCATTGAAAATAATTAGGTTTAAAAGCATTATATACATTTATATTTTATATAAAACTTTATTTTTAATAAAAAATTTTCTTTATTTTATAACTTATTTTTTATAGTATATTCACACACTACAAATTATGGCAACTTTAACACATAAAAAGTTGAGCAATTTATTTTATTTTTACTTTTAAAGGTTTATAAAATACAACTTCAGGCAGGAATTGTAGGTTAAAAACTTTTTATTTTATTTTATTTTTATACAGTATATTCCCACACTACAAATTATGATAAGTAAATCATGACAACTTATTGTTTTTAATCTCATTAAAGTCATTAAAGTATTATTTTACAATTTGTTTTTTTTTAGGTACATGGAATTCAACTTAAGGGCCGGTAGGAACAGCACCATTTCATTTTAAAGGATGGTTGTGAAAAATACTTGTTTTATTTTACTTTTTTTTATGTTTTCATAATGGTATACTCCTATATCATATATTCCAATGTTTAATGTAATAAAAGTTTCGATAATTTCTAAAACCAAATAAATGTAAGTTTCTAGATTGAATTGGTGGATTTTTTTTCTCCATGTTTGCACTCTAAGACTGCTTTGCTTATGTGTTTAAAAGTAGAGCGGTGTTTATTTTTCTGTAGGCAGAAAAATTAGTCGGTTATGAGATCATGACTTATTGACCAACTAAAGACAAATGCCTGAGGTATAATTTGAACTAATTTCCCTTGTGGATTGAAAGCACACTCGGACAGATGAACTGATATTAACTAAACGTTCTTTTGCTTCCAAAGCATTATTTGGACAGAGGTACTAAACAGCACCGTCTCTGAGTGGTTTCCATGGTGACGCTGCTTCATATTCCTAGAAAAAGGTTGCCTGGTTTATTGCACTGGTCTGTGCAAGGCTTAACTTTTTGTGCTCAGGCTGGTAACCAAACAGCACCGCAATGCCTGACTGTATAGTACATACAAACGGTTTGTTCAGAGGAGACAAATTAGATTTATAAAACCCCTAACCATAAATATAAGCAATACCACTAGTGTTGCTGGCCATTGAGATGTTGGGAATTTGCATTCATGGGATTACATTTAATTACCAAACTATACATGCAAGCCGAAGATGGCATTCTTTGCACTTAATAAATATAATTTTAGCTCCTAACAGGCAATGCCGCTGCTCGGTGTGGGCTGTGCATCATACATGAGCGTGCAGGGCGAGAGAAGAGGTCTGCCCCCGTGACCAGCACATTATCTGCTGGAATGTGAGCCCAGTCATTTCCAATAATGATTCTGCCAGCTTCCACACCTCCAGACAAGTGAGTGTGGGTGACATGAGGGAGGGAGCTTGAGATGCTTGTCAGCTTGACTTCCAAGCCCCTCATTCACTGTAATGTGATGCAGAGGTTAATTGTGGAGCTGAGTAATAAGTGTTGCCTCTGACGTCAGTAAATAAAAGCGGAGAACATCTGATAAATCCCTTTCTGGACGGCTGAAACAATCGTTGATTTTCTTTAGACAACAAATGTATTTTACTTAACCATCTCAGTGGTTGAAATGTGTTTAATTGTACTGAATGTCCATTCGTAGTGTACTTCAAATGTAAAAAAAACATGTATTTGCAGATAATTATGAAATAATAGGCCAAATAAAAAGTTTGCATGGGCCTTGCATGTTTCTTAACACTTAAGTAGGCTAATGAAAGTGCAATGATGTCAAAATAAAAGTTTTACTGTAAAGAACATTTTACTGTACTGTTTTAATTACCTTTTAATATACATGCATGAATTGAAAGCTTATAAAAAGTACAATTTTAACTTTGGGGTGTCATTTCATATTACATTTGAATGTGGTAAATTGCAACTTCATTATTAAACACTTCATGCCAGTTGCAATAGAAATTACAGATGATTATAGATTATGTTAACACAAATTCTTGTCTGTACATTCATAATTGCATCAGATTAAAGATAGACATAAATTAAATATAAAGATGTACTGAAGTCAGTGGGTCAAAAATAACGTATACTGTAGTACTATAAACTAAAACATCCCATAATACTTAATATATAATGCATTACACAGGGATAAGGGTGTAATGCATTTGAATTATGCCTAATATGGGTTTTACCTGAAAGGAATGATAACCAAATTTAAAATGCATAATGTAACAATGCATTTACTTTGGTAACAGTTATTTATGATATCATTCGATGCTTTATAAGGTGCGTTATGAGGCAAAATTAAGTAACTTCAAAATGAAAAACACTAAGGAATGATGGGGTTTTGTGAAAATGTATTTTTGTGTTGAAATGTTATCATAAAGTAATGTCTATTATTTAAAGACAACAGCATGTTTTTAAAGATATTTGAACAAAAACGTTATATATCCATTCTCCTACATCAACTGAAAGCAACATATTATCATACAATACAATAAATGTCATGTTTTCTTCCCTTGCTATCCTATATTTGTAACATATTTGTGTTCTTGTGCGATATAAAGTTACAGACTTTTTTCTCCAAAATGCATGTCATGCTCATTTTCAAATTCAAGGTCTTGTCCTCAATGTTGATTCAGTCCAAACTTATTATCTGTATAGTGCTTGAAACACTTGACAGTATTTGCAACTAGCAACTCGCTTCCACTTTTGTGTGAAGAGTCAAGTGCAATAAAGACGCAGGTTCAACTAGCTGCTTCATCTGCAAAAGTTTCCATCTGGGGGTATTCAAATAATCAACCAAAGTTTTGTATTATAACAACTGCCAATAAAATACCAGCTAATCTAGCAACATGTTTGTCCATTCAAAAGCATAAAAAATGTTTACTGCTTTCAAGATCGTACAGCAGATCGAGATTGACATTACATAACACTGTGTCACTAGAGTACAGAAATAGAGGCTGAATAATTGCTTGAGGAACCCACCTGTTGGCACATTTGCATTATTTTCCGAGGTCTGGTGTTGACTGGACTGATCTAGTTGAGGATGACAACATCAGTCACAACCACAAGCTCTCAGCATCTGAGGTCATTTTCGTCTTCGTTTTCCACTTATTTTATTTTATTCTTAATTTATTTATTATTATTTTTATCAACTTTTACAGAATGCAATTTCAAAATTATTAAAGTTAACAACAATAAAATTAAGTATAAATTTGAGTTGTAATTAATACTTAACAATTACAAACTGCAGCTGAATTATGTGCTGACGAAGCTTTTAAAATCACTGTTTTAAATTGTAGTTGAATTTACAGTAAACTGCAGTGTCTAGTTCCAGTTTATTTTATATTTGAATAACTTTGTTTTTTAAATTGTTTTTACATTTTAAAACATTTTATTTATTTGTATTTTTTAAATATACATTTTTGAACCTTTAAATTTCAAAAGATCAGCTTAGGAAACATTATTTGAAAGTACATTTTAAAAAATGTTATCATAAAATTTTTTTTTTAGAAGTGTTGGTAATAATAATGTTACATAAACAGTAGTATGATAGAGCATTGCCATACGACCTTATTACATTGCCAGATACTGAAATCAAATAAATAAATTGCCTAAATTATACTAATGTACAATTTCTTAAAGGACTATTCATAGCGTGTTTGTGCGGGTTTATGTGGTTTATGAGGACACAAATTTGTATAATGACATGGGTATGACATAGGTACTACAATATGTAGGTGTTTTGTGAGGACATTTTCAGTGTCCCCATAATTCAAAAGGCTTAAAAAACATACTAAATGGTGTTTGTTTTTTGAAAATCTAAAAATGCACACAGTTTCCTGTAAGGGGTATGGTTAGGTGTAGGGTAGGTGTAGGGCAATAGCACATACAGTTTGTCCAGTATACAAAGCATTACGCCTATGGAGAGTCCCCATAAATCACAAAAAACAACGTGTGTCTGCATGTGTGTGTGATATATGGTATAATGTCTCCTCCCAGTGGTCAGACTCTGAGTCTGATGTTGGTTGACTGATTAAAATTAAAGAATAAAAATGAGATAAATAGTTTTCTTTATTTTTTAAATATTAAACTCATAGACATTACATTCATTGTACAGTTGAGAATAATTTTAATGAATTGACCTCAGTAAACTGAAGAAGTATATGAGTAATAAATAAACAAATAAAGATTACTTCAGCATTGATTTCTATTTATTTATCTGGTGTTTTTTTCTTTCCTGTCATGACATTGCTTTTGCTTTGGGCCTTGTGTGTATTTGTGTGTGTGTTGGGGTGTGTTATATTGTACCTTGAGTGGCTTGTGCCTCATCCAAAGTAATTACCTCCAACCTTCATTTAACTGGAACACAATAGCTCTGGGTGCAGGCCTTTGTCATTTAAGGTCTCTGAATAAGGGCTTTTCCATCCCTAATCATTCACCATGTGCGCTATGTTTCTCTCTCATTATCTGCCACTTCTGTTAATTGAGATGCTTAGCTCAGTATTCTTTGAGAATCTGGCTGAGGACCGTCAGATGCTAGGCTGAATTTAAGGGGAAATCACCTCACAGCTTTATTGCATTTTTGGGTTGTTGTACTGTATAAAGCTGATTAAGATCTGATTAGGAAATTTAAGTTGTGTTATGAAACACTGCAGAACTGAGCCATAGACTAATAAATGGGTTTGAGGGCCCCACTGTCTACTGTAGATGGTGCATGGACACTATAAAGGTAATAATAATAAAAAAAAAAGATATATATGTATATATATATATATATATATATATATATGGGAGCAGAATGTTTCTTATGTAACAAGCCGCACCTTTGTGGCTCTTCCTGGATCTCTGCAGCGGGAACTGCAGTATCACTGGAGTATTAACGTTACACAGACTGATTTGACCCACGCACCTTGGCGTTTTCCGCTTACAGGTGTTCCTCGTTCCACAGACCATTTAATTTTTCCCTAGTTTGTTATTCTGGTTTGATCTCGGTTTGTTCTTTGTATTATTGATTCTCACTGCCTGCCCTGACCTATTTTGCCTGCTTCCTGACTACTGATTCTGCCTGCCTCTGACAATACTGTGAAACTGTGCACCGACCTCTGCCTGCCTGACTATCCTATTAAAGCTACAAATAGTTCCGAATGTCTCTGAGGATTTATCACATCTTATAAGGATGTGTCTACAACCTAAATTCCAGAAATAGTGGAACTGTAACGGAAGAGTCTTGACCAGGTAAGTAAAATCCAACAAAGGTGTTTATTCAAAAGGAAAACTTCAACAAAGGT
>JAUCMT010000154.1:20590245-20608250 GCA_032357475.1 Enteromius thamalakanensis | reverse complement strand
CACTTCTCACTGCTGTGTGTGTGCACTTGGATGGGTTAAATGCAGTGCACAAATTCCTAGTATGGGAAACCATACCTGGCCACTAGTCACGTCCTTTCCTTTCCTTTACCAAAAAGAAGGCTGTTGAGATGTTAAAGGGTCTTAATGAAATCATTTAGACAAAAAAGGTTCTTCTATGTCATCCTGAAGAAGATTTATTTTAAAGAGTGAACGCTCCTGTCTTAATCGAAGTCTTTTTGTCTGCAAACGTGGTTGCACATTTTAGGAATGCCTTAACCAAATGTCTAATGACCACTGTGATGAGTTTTTATCCTCTTAGGCAATTCAGACAACTATGATCTCTAACTACTGTACATCTCCCAAAATACAGAATAAAATAATAAGCTATTTTCACCCATAGAGTCCATTGTGGTAATTCTCTCATCATAATCTGACTGCCAAATATCAGCGCTGCTGTGCTGCTCTCTGGGTTGCCATCCATCATTTGGGACTGGGCAGTAATTTTCCCCTGCCTGGCCGGAGCTTGAAAACACAGATCCACGAATGACAAACACACCGACTTTGCAATTAATGACAGACGTTTCTTGCGAGCGTGGCGATGATGAATTGGCTAATTTCAGAGAGGCGAGACAGAGCGAGCTAGACAGGTCAGGAGCAATCATCATGGTTTGTCTCATTGCCACCGAGTTCCAGAGAAACGGTTGTTCTGCAAAGCAGCTATCAGCACTGCGCCGTTCCACTACCTCTCTTTTTCCAAACCTTTCCGCTTATGATGTCATTGCGCGCAAACCTCCAAAGTTGCTTTTACTGAAACGAACTTCTATTGAGGTAGACGAATGTGGAGTGGGAGGAGGAGGGGGTCGTAAGGTGGGTGGTTAAGCTATGTGAGGTGTAGACTTACCAAAAACGAAAAAAAAAAAAGGGAACAAGAAGAACTGCTTGTTTCCCATTTTCCATCATGCTTAAATATCCCATAATCAAATTTGCCCTGGCCTGAGAGAAAGTCCATGCCACGTGGGAGACAGCAGTGGTCCTGCCACAGACCTGCGCTTTGTCTCTCAGTCTAAACATGTCAGAGTGCTGTTTGCGTTAGCTGCGAGGAAGGGGGGCTCCATCAATGCAGAGCACAGATAAATGTCTCAGTCTGAGGGTCCCCTGATAGGGCTAAACCTGCAGCCCTCTACAGACTGACAATCAAACTCCGTCAGAGAGACCAGACACTCACACACTCGCGAAAACACTCTCGATATCATGCTTCTAGTAAGGTCTGGGAGAGAAAATCATCTTATTACACTTTTTCCTATTCGTGGAGGGGAAAAAAAGCAAGAGTAGCTGAATTTCTCATTCACAGCTCATTAGATTTGATTAAGCTCTTCATTAAAGTATCCACTTTGTCTCAAATGTGTCTCCTAGCATGGGAGAAAAAGAGTTAACATGCAGTAAAAGCATAAGGGGCTAGTGTTTCTAGAACACATATCTTCTTTGTTGAATCTCATTTGAGCATCAACTATATATTAAAAGTTGATTTGAAAATGCCCTATACAGGAGAAATGCAAATGAGATTAAATGATACAACAGTTGCTGACAGTCAGTGTTACATAATGAGATTACTTTTCAAGTAACAATTAACGCAATGTTGCAGTGCATTAATTTTAAGTTTCCAACAAAATATCAGTTTCTTTTTTATATATGTAACAAATAATGCAAAAGTAGCATATTTTAACAATACATCGTTTACTAAGTAACAATATATTGTAACTAAGTAACACAATCAGCAACGCAATATTGTAATGCATTACTTTTAAATTTAGAAGAAGAGTTTCTTTTAAGTACTATGATACATTATTATTTATAAAAAGCAATGCAATTTCATATGCAGTAATATAATATTGAATTAGTTTTAAAAGTAACTTTTCCCTACTTCCCTTATTGCCATTTGGCTTATATGCAGTGATAAAATTAATATGGATATTAGTATAGCTTAGATAATTGACTTCTCAGTTATGTCTCATTTATGTTTCAGACAGTATTGGGATAGCTCCTGAAAACTCAAGAAGAGTCAAATGTTGGATTAAATCTTTTTTTGCAGGAGAATAACCTCATAGTGAGGGGACTTTACCAAATTCTCAATTTTTAAATTTTTTTGTCTCATTGCTTTATAGAAGAAACAAATGAGACATGACATTTTGTATTATTTTCTACCCACTAAAAAAGACAGAAGAAATTAGCAGGAAAAAAGTTCCACCGTGAATGCAGGCTGGCTGCACTGGAGTGACAGAAAGTTAGAGAGAAACGGGCAAATGTCATGAAATAAGACGCATGAGCGCATTGGGGAATGTTGCAGCTGCCTGTCCACTTAAAGCGGCTGTTTCTGTGAAGCTGATTTGCAGGGAGACAAAACAGAGCACTTATTTGAATTACAGATATTAAAATGCCAGGCTTGCTTGTACGAGTCAGGACAGCACTATTGATCCCAGATGGCAGTGTGAGGTTTGGGCCCAGTGACGAGGCAGAGGCATCGAGTCTCTGCTGGAACCGGACCATTATGAGTCTAAGCAAGAATGCATGTGTTTGGCCATGTATCTGTTCGTACGCATTTGTCGGTGTGAATCGCTTAAACCAAACTCTGAAGCAACATGAACCTGGCCACACACCGACAGTCGTGCTGACGGTTCATGAATTTGGCAGTAATGAGCTTTTGTTTGGTGTTTTCATAAGCCGATGGAATGTGCTCCCTGATGTGTATCTGGCTGTGCTTAATGCAGAACAGAAGTCAACAAGGTGAAATGACTCCTGAGATGTCCTGTCCCTCTGCCGAGTGTAACGGGTGCCGCCACACACACACACACACACACACACACAGTACCACAGGCCTCCACTAGAGGACACACTGTAACTTTAGGAGTGTGTCTGACAGGTTATGCGGTTTGTTGCCATAGCTTCAAAATAGATTCTGTACATGTGTGCGAGCTCGTACCTTTTCTCTGAGGAGCTACAGGCCTGGTTCAGCTCACTATTGGAGATGAAGTTCCTAATCTCTGAGAAATACGAGTCCTCCTTCTCATCCAAAAGTGCATGATTGTCAGACTCCGAGTTCGGTGAGGAAATATTTGTTCCTAAACTTGAGGGGATCCCAGACTGCTGACTCACTGCAACATGTAGAAAAACAGATAGATTAATACATTATTTACTAAACTTATTAATGGAAAAAACCAAGGGAGATAATTAGACAAATATACTTGTAGTTTATATGATTTCATCTGTTCTTTTTATTTTTTTGCATTTATTCACTTATGGTCACAAACTCCTTATTTGCTGCTTATTAATAGTTATTAGGCTAGCTGTTAATTTTAGGTATAGGTGGGATTAGGGGTGTTGAATATGGTCATGCACAATATGAGTACTAATAAACAGACAATATTTTAATAACAGGCATGCCTATTAGCAACTAAATAGTGAGAAATGGTCCCCACTTAAGTGCTACCTGCACATTTATTTATTTATATATTTTAGTATTTATTACTTTCGAGTTAATAAATAAATAAATCAAAACATTACAATAATACAGTCATATAAATTTATGAATAAGTAAATAAATTAATAAAGCATCTTAGATTTGAGTTCCAAATGAAAATATATTTAAACTATTAGAAATGATTTTACCTGGAATATTCTCATGTTCATGTTTCTTTAAGTGGCGGTCCAGATTGGTCTGTTGACCGAAGCAGCGATTGCAAAGGTGGCACTTGAAAGGCTTTTCCTTGTTGTGAATGTTACGAACATGTCGCTGGAGGTTGGAGGAGATGCTGAATGAACGGTCACAGTATTTACATCTATGCGGGAGAAAGGCACAAGTCAAATTAATTTTATATGAAGTTTTTATTGGGCTGAAATTATTATTGAAAGCTGTAGAATACATCAGCATGCGCACTGACACCATTTAAAATCATGCAAATTTTAGCATAACATTAATGAAACCTGTATTGTGTTGTCACAATGACCCCACCAAGAGGCTGACAAAGGTAATGCAAACAGCTTTGACGGTATGTTAACCAGTGTAAGATCTCTCTCTAACTATTTTCTTCTCACTTCTTTCATTTTTGCATGAAAACAAACACCCCCTTGTGTTCTTTTTATCGTTTTGACATCATTATTTTCCTTCATGCAAGCCAAACAAAATGTTCTTTGTGGTCTTGTAAACAAAACAGATGAAACGAAGCACATTTTGATATTCCTCATTTTAATATCTGTTTTTTCAGTATGAGATATGTCATGTCTCAACAGTCACGGTTCGGCTCTCTGTAGCTCACTTGTTCGTAATGTCAGATCAGCCAGAATAGGCAGGAGAACATCAATTTAATGTGCTGATAAACAAACACCGCAGCGAGGCAGTGTCAGGAGTTCGCCGGACAGTGCCTCCTTTGTTGGGTGGCCGGCTTAGCTTAGACTCCCTCGGTCGCTGCAAAGTTGACTTTCAGGGCTAATTGCTTTGGGAAAATCGCTCGTCATCAAGTGCTCAGAATCAAGATGCAGGCCTCTTTTTATGTTCCAGTTTATTTTGCGAGCAATTGTGTGTGCGCTTCTGCACGGCCCCCGATTTTCCAGACTTGGCACATCACGGTTCATAGAGAATGGTAAAACGCCAAGACAACGTTCCTTTTTTTTTCTTTCTTAAGTCAGTCTTTTCTACCCCCCATTTTGTTTATTTTCATTACTTGGTCCAGAGGGACTTTAAATTACTTCATCATCTCAGTTCTTTTTTTCTCTGTTACAAGGACTGTACATGAAGCGTTACAATCCGAATGGGGTCTTTCAATGGTCAGACCTAGTGGGCCAATTTCGCTGCATAGAGTAGCTGATAGCATCTACAGCAGGCAAATAACCTACTACAATGAAGCCTGAAGCCAGCCCGCTCTGATATTGGCCTGACTCGGCCCTTTTTTGCTGAAACTAAGATGGGGAGATGCTGATGATGTCTGCTATTTGTTAGGGTAAATTGTTTCTAAATGAGCTAATCAGGGGATTGTTGTGAAGGAGCCAAGCATGTAGCGCTCGTGTCCCACGAGAGGCTCTCTATCTCGTGTTCACAGGGCTCTATGGTAGATTTGTAGAACTCAAAGAGGGGTTTGATTCCACCTGACCCTTCTTGTATGCTAAGAAAAACTCGTGTGAAACTGGTATACATGTTACAGAACTACCAAATGTATTTTTTTTCTTGGTAGAATGCAATAAAATAAACTACGTTTGTACAATTTCCTAAAAAAAAGCGATGCTAGAGTGTTTACATTGGTATGTTTTATACTGTAGATACTGGTTGCTATACTGTATGATAGCTTCACAAATGTGTAGTGAAATTCGTGTCTGTTGCATGTCACATTTTATTGCCCATGGTCAAGGGTTTGCTAAAATCCCTAACACCGAAGCACCACTATTAAGAGATTTTCCCTTATAAATGACTGTTTTCACTTATATTTGTTTAGAAAGTGGACTGTTAAGAAGCCTTTGGCAGTAAAGGTCTTTCTTGTCTTACATCTTAGTCATGCCTGGGTCAAAATATCACTTAAAACTTTGAAAGCCCCCCATTTCCAAAGTGCCCTCATCACCCTCATAGAGGACTTTCCACAGCTGGTTAGAAGCCAAATCAATGATAATTAAGCCGTTCTATAAACAGAGCATGGATGTCTCCAGGGTGCTATTACCAGCCAACATTGTCCAGAGCTTGCTCTACCTCCAAAACATCTGCGCAGACAGAATCAATCTTCTTTCTTTTTTGATTGCACTGCGTCTAATGTCTCATGTCTTTCGTTGTTTCTATGTTATACTTCTCAGAATCAGCAATGCTTGTATTGCAAAGCAATGTGTAAGAATATATCTTATGTGTTGATCACATAACGTAAAAACTGTACATGTGTGTTTTTGCATCTTCAGTCTGGGAGTGTCAAGCATGAGTAAAATCTATTGCTCATGTTTTCAAAAAAAGCAGGTAAGACTTAAACCTTGGGATTACTTTTGTGATGTGGAATGTCTTGATTTTCGGCTATATTGTTTGTGTTGGATGACTATATGGCCTCACACCAAAAGCCATGTAAAGTTACTCAAATGTATGTGTATGAGGTAGAAAAAAAGTTGTGTTTTAGCTGACTACATCATAGACACATTGCCAGTATACAAGTGTAATTCTAATTCTAATAATAATAATAATAATTATCAAATTATTTGCTGTCTGCTTTTTTGCATAGTAACGAATTGTGTCATTAGCTTAGCAACATGCTAATGTCAAACTACTGGAATAAATTGGGGGTAAGTCTCAAGGTACAAAGCTTAAGAATTTCAATACTGCATTTGTGTGTGTGTGTGTGAGAAAGAGTGTAGGTCTAAGAGTGGCTTACCTGTAGGGTTGTTCTCCTGTGTGTGTTCGTAAGTGCCTTGTAAGATTAGCTGACCTGGGAAAAATTTTCCCACAGTACCTGGAAAGGATGAAAACTAGACTTTGATACAGTCATTCAGCATTGCTACAAAGTCACATATTCAGAGGGTTGTAACTCATTGTCTGGATATATTCAATATGTCAATTTTAGATGAATAATACAAGCAGAGGATTGCTAATTTGATTTCTATATATTTTATGTCTCTTTTAGGTGTGTATTAGTGTGTTGATGTATACCTCTAAATATGATGATATGTTAGAAATGATTTGAATGGGGCTTTAGAGTTAAAGCAACCCTATGAGGATGTGTTTACTCTTGTTTCATGAGTTGCGCTCACCTGCAGGTGTATCGCTCCTTGCCTTTGCGTAAGATAGCATCGGAGAGAGAGGGAGGCGGGGAGCGGAAGTTAAAAAGGTGGTGTGAGGGGTGCTGGAGGGAATTGGGAGCATCCAGTTTCAGAGCGCTAAAGCTTTCCAACTTCTCAGTCATGTTTTCCATCGCAGACACCTGAGGAGAGAACATGAGGCGAGTTCAGAGAGGAATACTCTGTGTTTGATGCACAGCTCAGGGGCTCATTTAATCAGAAACTTCTCTTGAATTGATTTTGTGTGCGATTAGGAGCCATCTGGGATTAAGAAACTTTTTTTATATTTGTTTAGGGCAGATGCACAAAGAACAAAATAACAGCAGTGGTGAGGAATTCTGACAGAGAGCCTGAGAGTTTGCTTCATAACAAGACAGGATGGAAAGCTGGAGGAAGTTATATATCAGAAGGTCGAGTTTTGATTGTGCTGTTCAAGAGTGACCTCCCTAACCTATGGCACGTTGGCAGCCACTCGAGCAGCCCCTCGGGAGCCCCAGGCTCCTACTTTGTTCCCAACAAATCTCTTAGAGAAGCGTCTGAATGAGCCATTCACCTCCATGAGCGGTAACCATACAATGCAGTTTAAGATACCCCTCGCTGATAGTACTTCCCCTGCTGCAGAACAAAGGGTTTGCTATGTGGCTCTATGGCCAAAAACAGCTTACATCCTTCCTACTTTTGGATATGGATAAACACAGAGACAGACAGTGTGTTTTAATTTATTTACGCATGTCTCGATAACACCTTGATTCTCTTAGTGTTTCTCAATAGTGCTGATAATGCGTATACTTTTAAATAACTACAATCATATATTTGATCTTAATTTGATAGATAGCTAGATATCTAGATAGATATCTAGATAGATAGATAGATAGATAGATATACCACTCCTAGAAGTCAAAATAGAAACTTTTGATTAAATAGGGGGTTGCTGAAAAGAGAAAAGGAAAGAGCGAGTGATTTGGGGGAGGTAGGTCAGCATTGATGGAGGCCAGATTTACAGGTCAGATAAGACAGTTCCCAACAAGAGAGGCCATTCTATTACACACAAACACAGGAAGTCCCTGATCGACATGCAGACATTATCTAGGCAGCCAGAGCAAGAAAGAAATGCTAGGAAGTTATTAGCGGTGGAACTCAATGGAGAACTTCCCAGAGACAATGGTCTACTCTGAAAGTATGTGGCATAATTTGTTTCAATTCAAAAGGCCATTATTAATAATATTTTCATTATTGTTGTCACTGTTCAAAGGTGGGAAAGGTTTAAAATACTAACGAAACAATGGGGCTTGTTTTTCTTAGCAAAAGATAAAGATTTTTGAATGCGCAGCATGACAGAAAACAGGCAATGCCTCTTTCGAGATTATCTTCATGATGAAAATAATCTAATGAAAATAAACACCATCAGAAGTCAGAATTTTTGAAACATCAAGGCTCCACTTGGACCAAAACAGACCTGAGGTGGAGGACACTGGGAATGTGCTTTCAGTGTCTTGCCATGCTGTGCTTGAATGGAACGATAAGAACAACCTTTACCAATGTACAAGTAAAGCAAATGTATGTAACAATACCTGAGGATGGAAGAGTAGTGGTGCCGGCCTCAGGTACTTCTCCTTTAGAGCTCCTACTGGGTCTATTAGCTTTCTCTTTTCCACCCTGCTGGACAACAGCACCAAGGGTTACGTACGAACGAAGGTTAATTGTAAACCTGGGTAGCAATACTTTTTATATAAGTTGTTTAATTTCAACATATGATCAGCTAATGCTTTGAATTGTATTTGTGTTGGGTCTTTCAATAGGACCTACTTATTGAAATACCTGTAGATGGGGTCCATGAAGAATGGCGATGGCTTGGCGTAGTGGAGAGATGGCTGCTGCTGGGGAGGAGGTGGCTGGGGAAGGGATGCTTGCGGCAGAGGCATCTGGGGCTGGTGCAAGTTCTGGGATTGAGTTAGTGCTGGGTGTTCATCTTTAGCTGCTTTGCAGTTTAAGCCAAATGCGTGATTCTTGCGCTGTACGTGCGTGCCACCGTTATGGTTAGCTCGGCTTCGACTGCCTATGCTGAGGTCCAGAGGTTGTTCCTCGCCAGGTGCCAAGGGGGTATTGGATGGCAAGGCTGGCTTGCTGGGGGGTGGAGGAAGAGGTTTGACCTCCTTGGGTTTGGTGGTTAGGTCAAAGGGTGAATCCGCACCAGTGGCTGTAGGTAATTTCTGTATGTGCTCACGAGGGGACTTAGGCTCAGGTTTGAAGAACATGCCAGGATTGAGTGCTCTGTCTGTGAATGGATACAAGGAATGTGGGAAGTTGGGTAGAAACTGGAAAGGGAACATGGAATGGTAGTTTAAGGAGCCCATCTTCTTCTCCTGCAAGCCCATGAAGCCTGGGCCAAAATACTTTTCTGCAATGGAGGCGATGGCTTTGATGGAGTCAGTGGTGGCCCCGGAAGGTGGAAGTGCTTGCTCCTCTGGCGGTGGGAAAAAGGAATGCTGGGAGGAGAGGAAAGGACGCTCGCAAGGGAGGTTCCCTGAACTGGAGACAGATACCGAACTGCTGCTCACTTCATCCTGTTTGCTCTCCTGCACTGGCTTCCTCCTGCTCTTCTCTTGTTCGCTTTCTGCCTCACTTTCTATGTCCGAGCCAGACACTGTGCCAGTGGTGGTGTCCAGATCTGTGCCGCTAGACGTGTTGACATCTTCCAAGTCACTACCATCAGACATGTCGTTCATCTTCATTTTATTCTTGTTGTCGTGGAATGACAAGTCCAGTTTGGACTCTCGATTCTCCTCTGACTGGCTGCTGAGACTGCTCCCTACGTTGCCGTTGCTGTTGTTCATGGATGTGACCGCAGAAAGGGTAGGAGCATCAAGAGGAGTCAGCTTCCCATCTTGACTATTACTAATTGGGCTTTTGAGCAGTGAACTAGGAGGTAACAATGGTGGTCGAGGATATAGTGATGGGGGAAAGATGCCTGGGAAGCCATGGGAAAGGGCTGGGAATGCAGGAGGCGCTGGGGAAAAGGGCAAACCTGCATGATGAGGCCTGGATGGGAAGTAATCCCCGAAGCCAAGTCCACTATGGTTCAGGCCAGGATGAGACTTGGACTTGCCTAAAATGTGACTGGATGTCATTGGTATGCCCGGTGTGAATATTCCTCCGGGATTATAATGGTTCTTGCCCTCGCAAAAGCGCCGATGCTTGTTGAGGGAGGAGGTAGTGCTGAACATTTGCCCACAGTCTTTACACTTGATCTGGGTGCGGCAGTCTGCATGCATCCGTTTGTGACGGCACAGGTTAGAGAACTGGGTATACGATTTGTGACACACCTCACCTGGGAGAACACACATGACTGGTTAATTCTATTAACATACTGTTTTCATTTGGTGTGCATTCATTTAATAGCAGTGATAATCCGGCAGCTACTTAGATCAACCAATAAACTGTGCATGCTGTTTATTATGCTTAGCAAACATGGCACTGTCTACACCAGGGTCAGCCAACCCTGCTTCTAAAGCGCTACCTTCCTGCAGAGTTGATCTCCAACCCTAATCAAACACATGTGAAGCAACTAATCAAGATTTTTTAATTACACAAAGATGACAGGCAGGTGTTTTCGAGAAGGGCTGAAAGTGAAGTCTGCAGAAAGGTGGACCTCCAGGAACATGGTTGAACTCAGTTTTGAAGGTGAGATAAAAACACTACGCACAGCAATGTTATATGGTAAAACATGGTCAATTAGCATACGTATGAGATTCGCTGATGAGATTTTTTACTGATAGTAGAGCTCTTTCAGCTAATTTTGTATACATACAAACACATGTACACTGATACAGGATACATGTATTTGGACATTGGACGGTAACACACAGAACATTGTAAAGCCAAGCAAAAAAAAAAAAAAAAAAATGGTGTTCTCTCAGTGTTGGTAAGAGGGCAGCTAAGACACGGCAGAGACATTTACCTCTAAACATTACATCTGCCTTGGCCATATACAAGCCTAATGGGCCCTCAAAAGAAAATGCACAGTTACAAATAACAGAAGAAGGGTAAAATGGAGTAATTAAGAGAGCGAAAAAGAAAGCACTAAAGAAAAGTGCAACAAATGTAGAACAAAACAAAGAATGGCTCTAGAATTTCATTTAGTTTCTCTGACCTATAAAACAACAGCTGTCACAATCTTGGGGTGGAGCTAGCCGGGAGGTCTTTGGACACTGGTAATTGTATCTGAGGCTTAGACAAGACTGCTCAGACTTACAGATGAAAGGCTTGACACTGCTGTGTATGTGCTTGTGCTGCTTGAGGCCCGAGGAGGTAGCAAAGGTCTTGCCACACTCAGGGCAGGTGTGGGCTCGGGCACCGACGTGCTGAGAGCGGATGTGGCGCTGGAGGTTGCTGGGGTCTGTGAACACCTGAAGAACCCACAGAAACAAGCCAACTCAGTACCAAGGTGTAACCATGGTGTAAAGGCAATTACTTGGAGATGAAATTTAATTGCAGTGTTATATTCTTAATTTGCAGTTAGAAGGGTAGCTGACATTAATAATTTTTGGAAAGTTGACATCCTGTGGTGTGACATCCATCAAGCAGTATTTTAGGCAACATTTGGCTAATGTCATTTACTACATGAATGTTTGTAGTTCTTAATTCATTTGTTGCACTGCAGGACGTTTTGAATGCAGAAAGGTTTTAGCTTTTCATTCACTAAATATTAAATATGTTTCAACTTCCAATGTGTAATCTAATTAATGCTTTTAAACATATAACATACAGTATAAGGTCACCGTAACCTACCTTATCACAGTTTTCACACTCGAAGCGCTTGCCACTGTCATGTGACATCTGATGGCGAATGAGGTTGGATTTCCAGTTGAAAGCTTTGGAGCACTGGTCACACTTATACTCTCTCTCTTCTGTGTGTACGATCATATGCTGCCCGAGACTAAGAATACATAAGAACACCATAAATATTTTCTGTGTGACCACCATCCAGTGTTTCTAAACTGGTCAATTGTGGCAAGGCTGTATATCACAGGGACAAAAACAATGCTGAGTGCAAATACTATAATGAATCCTATAGCTATATACTGTTAGAATACTAAAATAAATAGATGGTGGGTTTAAACATTATTTTTTAAAGGCTTTTCCTTTGCATTCTGTGTCATGTTAATAATTTTTCATAATGTTTACCTATTTTTGCTCATTGTAATTTTAGCAAATTGCAATGTTTGATTTTATAGGCATTTTTGTTTGTTTTTATAAGATAAACACATTTATCATGAACATGTTTATTGTACACACACATTTAACATATGCATGTGCAATTTTTGGTACAATGTAAAAATAGAGGTCTTACAGCATAGCCAAATCAGAACTAAAACAAATAAATATAAAAAGCATAGTATAAGAACATAACTGATTATTGATTTTTGTTTCATTTACTTTTTTGTTTTTACATTTTAACATCTAGGGGTTCACTAAAGTTTGGCGGGTAATTAGAAGTCGTGCGGTGTGGTGGAGTGTGCTGACCTGTACTCGCTAGGGAAGATTTTTTCACAGTCTTTGCACTCGTGCACCGGCTCATCGCTGTCTTCGCGCTCCTGTTTGAAGTCTTCGCTTAGTGAGTCAAAGATAGAGTTGCTGCTACTGCAGGAGTATTTCTGATGCCGCCGTAACTCCAGCTTTGAAGTGAAGAGCTCATCACAGTGTTCACAGCGGTACATCTGCTCATCTGTGGGGACGGCATCACACAGTTGCTCAACGCTAATAATTACATGTTCATTTTCAATTATAAATGGTGTGGTCTCCAGAATAAGACGACAAAAAAAAAAATGAATGGCATTAAAATGAATGGCAAAATATCAATTATAATTGACTTACTTATTAAAAAAAACACACTTTTCCATCATGACATTTCATAAAAAGAAGCTTTAAATTATAAAACAATACATATACTGTTCAAAATGAAAACAAAAATATTTCAGCACTTTCTAGTGGTAAAATGTTTGTGGAACATGTCCATAGTTAATGTGATGAAATGCACCTGTGGTTATTCTATGGGACACCTGTGTAAACTCTGAGAAATGACTTCATACATTCACTAATCATAACTGAAACTCAAAAAATAAAGTTAATTTTAAGACAAGCTCCAGCAGCATTTGTTAGCATGGTTTAATATACACCAGTGTTGCAGTGAAATATATATAGTGTAAATAAAATGCATAACTTAAGATAGTACATGTAATTTTGGTAATAACATAATTTGAATTAAACACAAGCATTCTAAAACTAATTTTTTATTACAAACACAAATATTTAAAATTAATACAAAATCTTTTAAACCTTGAAATATTATAAGAACATTAACCTTTAATAAATGAACAAGATGACAGCTAAAAAAAACATTATTTTTAACTTGCTTTAGACTAAAATTCTGTTTTTGGAGTAATTGTTTATATGACCTGGAATTAAATGACTAAAAACAGGGCTGTTTTATCCATACTGATATCCTGACACAAAAGCCAAGTTCCCAGATAACCCTTAAGGTCTGATGCATTAGCTATCATCATCCTCAAATTAAACTCATCGATAACTCTGATATACTCCATGCACTGCCTGGACCAGGCCAAGGTGGATGAGTTTCATTCTTTGACTCGTTGTTTTGAAAGCAAAGGCCATGAAAAGCTTGAACCGATGCTGCGTTATCTAGGATTACACCATATACTCTTTTTTGTTTTTCAATTCATTACGCGACACGTATTGACAGAACACACTCCACGACAATGCTCATAGCCTTCCTGCAAAATAAACGCGAATAAAATGCCCTTGTGACCTCAAAGAGGCCTTTACGGGGAAAACTAAAGTCGAGAAAAAGTTTCTCTGCTGATGTTTTTGGGCCATAAAAAGACTTCGAGACACTATCTCTCCATCCCATCGGTAGCACTAACGACAAAGGCAGGAATGTTGGGAAAAACGACAGGGAATGGGAAACTAATAGCTCTTGGAGAGACGTAGGGGGAACACAATTATGTGCAGTTTAGCGGCTAATCTGTGAGCATGGGTGAGGTCCCTCGAGACTCCTCGAGCTCCACTCCAAATTCCACCACCGATAAGCCATGAGAAGGAGCTGGATGTAGAGAGCTCTCATTCTGTCTGTCTCTATCTGTTCGTCTCTCTCAGCCTCTCTTCTTCGTTGATCATGTTCGTTCTACTCTGCGTTTCTTTTCTTTTGTTCTCTAAATTGATCTGTCTGAGCGGAGCCTGGCTTGCATCTTTTGGCGTCCCTGTCTCCCTTTTCTCTCTGAGAGCTTTCTTCTTGGCTTTTTGGCAGGGAGATCTGAGACACATCTCTATCAGATAAAACCTTTTGCATGTGTTGGAGAGTGACTGCTACGCTGTGACACACTTCAGTGCTTTTGCAATTTTCTAGTCTGTATCAACTCCTCTGAGCTTCAGTTCCAGAATTACCAGATTACTTGGAAAAAAAAAAAAAAAAAAGATTTGGGAGATTGCGAGTGATGTGTTTTAATAAGTAAACTACAAGTGGCCACTGATGCATTTAAAGAAAAGTTACAAAATATTTAGAAATAAAGCAGACAACAGTAGAGTGTTATTGTACCTACCTAAATTAGGCATTATTGCATTTATATATATATATATATATATATATATATATATACACACACATGCACTCACATGCAAAAGTTACATGTGCAGAAAAAAAAAATCTATAGGGCTGCCATTACATTTTCAAATTCGCCAATACTGGTTTATTTCCCTCTGGGTTGAAATGTACTTTAGTATTTTCTTCATCGTCCGACCTAACACGACGACAAGCACAGGCCACATATAGCATCTTGCTAACTGTTGGCAGAGGTGAATGAGTGTGGTCTGTGTGAGTTTGTTTAAAAGAGTGCCTAATGACATGCATTAATCTCACCTTCCAGGTTCGGTGCCATTGAGCCCTCGGGGAAAACTCCGTCCTTCATGTAAACCAGTAACTCCTCCCCAATTTCAATATCTCTAATAGCTTTGTAATAGATCTGCAAAAAGAGAAGAAAAACGCCACAACATTTTAATACCACAAATAAAAAGAAGCTAAATGATGATGATTATTATTATTTTTATCAGCCGTTGTTTTCAGAGACGTGAAGCTTTATTTTGAACATAGCAAGTGTAAAAGCATTAATATTAATTTGTTATTTTCGTTAAATTGCGGATAAAAACCACACACAGCAAACAATCCCGCAGCAGAGGATAAAAGGATATAGCAGTAAACAAAAAGCGCGTATAATATCGCGCCTGCTTCATTCGATTAATTGCTTACCGAAGGCCAACAAGAAATAGATGAAAACTCTCACACACACAAACAAAATAAACGAGCGCATCGCATGCAATAAAAACGTGTGGAATTAAAGACAACAATAATAAAGTAATATACTACTATAGACGCATTACAAACAATGCAATCGTAGCAATTTGTGTGATGTGTTTTCGTTTTTAATTTAATAAATCAAATATAACACACGCAGTCAAACAAAGTGTTGTTTTTTTTAAATACAAAATCATATCTACTAATAGCAATGTGTTACTGATTCATGCGACAGTGCATTTTTACACTTCACAAATCATTTCACCAATGCAAAGGTTGAAATTTATTTCTATTTATTCTATAAATATTCTATTTATATTATTCTCGCGGTTAAGGGTATTTAATTTATTTCTAAGTCTGATGATTTGCTGCAAATTTCCCTCAATTAAACACAATTAAAATCCTTCCAGAGCGCATTACGATGGCATTGTGTTCATTCAAAGACTAAACCCACTCCAGACATCCTGCATTTGTTTTGTAAATTAAACTATATATATGTATTTAATTCAACCTAACTAAATCGACTCATAAATAATAATCATAACAAAACAAAACAGCAGCCGGCTTTCAAAGCGCGTCTGAAAGCTGTCCTCGCGCACTGAACGCGCAGTACCGCGTGCTCCCCTCATGAGGGCGCTCGGGGCTAGGCAACAGCAGCAGATCTGGGCCGCTCTCCGAAATCAAGACATCCAGCTAAAATCCTCCAGCACAAACTTCATCTCAGAGCTCTAATGTTGTGACAACTCTAATGTGTGTTACAAAAGTAGGCCAAGGCATCAAAAGGGGCCGCCGATGTGTAACACGGCTATCATTATTGTAAACATTAATATTACATTCGCAGTTAAACGAAGGTAAGAGCGTTTCTGACCTTTTTCTTTCCCGAGAGTTGATAAAGTTGGGCTAGGTGTTGAACGGTGGATCTCAAAGCCTCCAGTTGTAATAGCAGCTCTGGTCCCGTAGAGTTCAGCACGCAACCCATAGTATCATGACACTGCGCCACAGCAGCGCCAGACAGAGAAACACGCGCGTCTTTGATGAGGTGAGTCGCGCTCATTAGTGATTCTCTCTATCGGCCACTCCTCCTCTCTTATCTCCAACCAAAAGGACTGAACCCCTCCCCATGTCCTCTCCTCCTCTGACCACCGCACGAATCTATTATTGATGGAAAATGTATCTTTCCCAGCTAATGAAAATCTCAAGAATACATTGAGCGCGAGCCGCGATCTTTTTCGCGGGGCTTTAAATACATACACCTGTTTTTTAACTCGCTGTTTTTTACATTTAGAAGACGTCTAAAAGGAATTGTGTTTGCGCTTTGAGAGGATAAATTCGATATTTTGCGGATAATCACGTTATGTGTCGCCTTAGACACTCAAGCTGTCTTATGTTTAATAAGACGAACACTTTAACCTGTTCATAAACGAACTTTTATTAAAACCTAAATTTTGAGGAATTTATGTTACGTCAATTAAAACGCTATTACAACTATCCAGTTAACTATTCGGTTATTCTAATATAGTAATATCAGTGTACTTATTTATACATATTACAAAAGCAAACATTGCATATAATTTTATATATTCTAATATTATTTTAATAGGCCTAACTATAATTAGCATAACTATTATTTATCATTTATTTATTATTAATTGTATTAAGATGTAATTGCTTCCCGTTTTATAAATCTATTAACCGAATTGTCACAGTTTACATTGAGTAAAATAAAACGAGTGATTTATGTAACGGATATGATCTAATTTAAATGTTACAGCGATTTATTGTTTCCAGTTGTTTTTTGGTCAACTCAAATATTGTAAAATAATTAGAATAGAATGGAATCAACAAACAGTCACTGAAAATTATATATAAAAACGTATTTAAGCACACATGACTTAAATAAATACATATACAATGCAGGTGCCATACTCAATATTTAATCACTAAGGAATCTATAACTTACATGATCTATTTCTGAAAGATTGAAGTTGGATGTCAAATTGTGCTGTAGTCTTTGGCTAGTTCTCATTTGCTCTGGGTGCGTGGAAATGCCTTCCTTCACCCCTGAAGCAATCTATTATGATGGGGCTAAGCTGTCTCTACAGTAAATCTTTTCAGGATCTGACAGCACTGAGAGGGCCATCTTGACCCCCTCACAATGCTTTCAAGTGCTGGGGGCCGATGCATCATCCATCACTTAGGTGACAATAATCCCCTGTCTGTCACACACACGGACACACACGCATTCATGTAAGGGCAAGCAGACACACACACACACAAATATATATATATATAGGCTATATATATATAAAATAATTGTATTCGGGTGTGCCTGCTTGTCTGCCATGTAAAATGTTCATCTGATTCACTAAGACAAGATCAGAGCAAAGTTCATCATAACAACTCTTTGATCAAATGCCAAAACCAAATAAAAACTAAACTGCATGTGTACACGTCAGGGATTTTTACAAGTTCCTTTCTAGCAAACATGTATATAACTTATAAAGTGTTTTATCAGTCTGTAGCTAATAAGTAATTGAATGAATGACTTTCAGTTTGTTTGTTGCAAGTGTAACCTTCAGTACGTTTCAAGTATTTCTTTCCAAAAAAAAAAAAAAAAAATAGATAATTGATTTTCAAAAATCATATTGTTTCTATTACATTGTTTTTGTGTTAGTTAGCTAGTTAGTTAGTATTTTTAATTATTTTTTTTAACTAATCAAATTAACAACTGCATTTTAAATTAGATTAATTGGAATGCACAATGAAAAAAAAAGATTATAGTTAACAAAGTTAAAAACTGAGTTATCTGTGTGTATATATATATATATATATACACACACACACACAC
>JAUCMT010000154.1:20552051-20570350 GCA_032357475.1 Enteromius thamalakanensis | reverse complement strand
AAATCGTATGAATTCGTACGACTGAGGTCGTACAAATTCGTACGAATTAGCCACCTCGTAAAATATGTACGAATTGCTGTGAGATCAGGTTGGTTTAACACGTTCATAATGGAAGTGTGTGTTAAAAATAAAAAATCCACATGTTGCTTCCTTTTTGGGAGAAGCTCTAAAACTGATGTTCTACAGTCTACATGAGAGAGAGTGAGCAACAGCATCAACAGAAACAGAAAGTATTTACTGTACATCAGTTCTTCTGACTAGAGCGTGCTCTGTCAATAGATACTCAATATTTGCACATTAGTATTTGCATATTTGAAGCAAATACTAGCTAACATCTGCCGGTTGGCATTAGCAAACTGTCTTTCCCCCCAAAATGGAGTTTGGTATGTGTGGTTTTCCCTTTCCTCTCTCTTTTTTTAACGTCGTTCTTCCCATAGCGAGGGCCTGTCAGGATTAGCCAGAAATTACAACGTGAAAGACCTCCCTGCATTACAACTACAGTATAAATGTTTATACTGACCTTAAATTGTAAAAGTGTGACAGCTGAGGTAAAACATTAACAAAAACAAATAATAACGAAGTTTTATATATATATATATATATATACTATTTTTATGTTTTTCTTCAGCTTTTGTTTTATTTTACTACAGAAAACAATTAATTAGAGATACAATTTAAGTTTTGCATGCTTTAAATACAACTGAAGGTGTAGACAGCTCCATCAAATGTGTCCCTGCTACCAATGAAAATTAAATCAAATTTTATTTTATAAAAATCTACACCACTAGCTAGGTGTATACAATACATTACACACACACATATATATACACACATTCACTGCAAACATGGAAATTTGAGCTATATTTATTACAAATTACACTGTAAAAAAGAAAAATCAGTAAAGTTTACAGTAAAAAAAGAAAAACGTCAGCTGTGAAAATATAATAACATAATTTTAGCTAACTTTACAGTTAAAAACCACTGATATGATGTTAATATACCAACCTATTCAAGTAGTGAAATCTGATTTGTACCTTTGAAATACACTGATAAGATGAGAAAGTATAATAATATATAAATAAACATGACTAAGAAAAACAACTAAAAAGAAACATAGTTATTTCGAAGAAAAAATATCAAATTCAAGCAAAATTAGAAATGCAATGCAAATGAAATTCTGGGAAGGTTAGTTTATTTTTCCCTGTGAAATTTACCATTTAACATGTTTTTACTGTAACATTTTCACAGTTTTTTACCAGTAATTTTTTTCAGTATATGATCAACTTTTAAAGTAATGTCCAGTTTAAATTGAAAAAGAAACTCTTATTTATTTATGTTTGTTTAATAAAAAAAAAAAAAAAAAAAAAACACCTCTTCCATTAGAACTGACTTCCTCTAATATAAAGTGGCATTTGATTCAGATTTGTTGACAGGGCAATAGCACTGCACCATACATCTTACTGCCTGACAAGTAAATCTTTTAACCATAATGATATCGAATAAGAAGTTGCTGACTATGGTTTGATTTATTTTCTTATCTTTGACAGACACATGACAGAGAGAGAGAGCAAGAGCGAGTGAGCAAACAAGTCAGAGAGAGAGAGAGAGAGAGAGAGAGAGAAAGAGATCCTAACTATTTCCTTAACTGGTCCTTAAATGAAAGCAGACAAAAAATCTCCAATTCCAAACAAAAATTTACAGGCATACATCTGTGGTATACCTGCTCAAGATCAGACTGAATCTATACAATCAGCGGCCTAAATATTTCAAAGCCAGCGCAATTTCTCAAACTCAATTTGTAAATCTGCAGTGATATAGAGTAAACAGTTGAGTCAACTCTGGCAATTGCATCTGCCTGGGTCGGAGACGTATTCGATTACGCCTCGCTTGGAGTTGCAATGAGATGGAGGATTTTCAAACACACCTCATTGATGTTAATTAACTCAAGACGTTTACGTTTTCAATAGCGCCATTCGCTTTCATGCTTAGCTTTGTGTACAAATTAATTGAGTGTTGCATGATTAAATCGTCCTTGTCACTAAAATGTTTTTATTTTAAATGATTCACATGCCTAGAAATATATATATATATATATATATATATATATATATTCTGGACAAAAATAATGGGAATGAAGTAAATTGAAGAATAACCTTATGTTTATAACTTTACAAACATTTCAAGATAGACTCTTACTGGATTTAAGCAACTTAGATTTACTTCTTTATCAATGTTTATTTACTTATTCATGTTTTTATTTATTTAAGAATAATTTAAGGAATGTTTATTTGTACTCTCTTTGTGTCTCTCAATCAGAACTGTGAAACATTACATTTTATATTAAATCTACATTATACATTATAAATTCAAATTTAATCTTACTATTATACATACTATTTAAAATATAGAGTGATAAAAATACATAGTACATCTATGTTATGTAAACAAAAACTTTTATTTTGGATTTGGATTTAATAGTTTGACAGCGCTAATTTCATGTAAGTGTTTTGCTATAGTGTCATAGAGCTCAATATAAACCATACAAGCCAGATGTATCAAACTAAATTCTATGCAAACACACACACACACACACACAAAAAAAAATATATATATATATATATATATATATAAAATAAAATGCAAATAAAGATATTATTTTATATGTCCGACTGTACAGGATTAATTCACTGACCAAAAACTTCGGATGCCTCAGTGACCTCCATCAATACAGAGGAAACCGCAGGCGCTCAAACACATGCACGAATACAACCCTCAGATGTGAAAAATAAGCGAAATGCAGAATTACTGGACCTCTGTGCTTTCTCACCACGTCAGGCCCTGCGGTGCAGCGCGTGATTGTAAAGCGTTGCATTATGAAGAACGGAGGAGACTTTAGACCATTGTCTAAAATGGGACATTTATTATTTCTCAGCTCACTGGCGTGTCATCAAGCCTCAGACAATACAGCTATTGAGGTGATCCGTACCTCCGTCTCAAATCACCCTAAGCACTGCAGAAGCTCGACTGTGTCCCGTATATCACGCAGAGGGAAAGCTCCTCTGCCCTGATCTAGAGAAATGTTTACGGCTACCGTTGGCCTTAACCTCCAGGCCCTCTGGCCTCAACCTTCACCCTCACAAAAGACCCGGCCCCCGCCGCCCCTCCCGAGTCTATGATGGATTCTCAAAGAGTCTCGGCCGCTGAGGGGGCCGATATATCTGACAGCCCTTTTAATTAAGCCACACGTCTAATAAAGGAGGTGAGCCATTTGCTCATTGTTTAACACAGTATGGAGAACACACCAGTCAAGCCCCAGGACGTGCATTAATTCACCTCTCGGATTGGGAACGAGGGTGGGGGCGGCTTAATGTATGGACGGGCCTGACAGTAATGGCCGATGCTTGTGCATTAGGATGATTGCGAGGGCCAGGCGCTTTCAGACAAACCAATCCACCACGCCGAGATGCAACAGTCACATGATCGGGCTCTCAGGCCCATTAGAGACAGCGGGAGAGCGGACTGGGTAATCAATGGGTGTGGGTGTGCGGGATGGAGGATGGGGCAGAGGGCAGGAGTTTGTGAAGGATTCGAGCGATATTAATCTCTCTTTGGCTTAAGTCATATTCCTCTGGCTGAATATTACAGGAAAGTGACAGTTGATTTACTCACAGGAACATTCAGAGCGTCTTTTATTACACGGTAACAGTGCCTTGTTATGTCATTTATAGAGAAATAAAGATGTTCTACTGAAAGAAGCCTATTAATATGTACAGTTGTTCAAAATTCAATCAATAGGTAATGCATGTGGCTTTAAATTTCTGCAAGAACAAACAAATGGTTATAAGGTATTTTTATTACATTTTTATGACTGCATTATAATGCATGAATAATACATTTTTATGGGTTTTATGTCACAGAATTGCTGAGATAAGATGCACACTTTACTCTTTAGATTAGGGCTCTCTATTGAATGTAAACTATTTGCTTAATAACTTATCTACTTTATACTATCTTACTGGGTGTTTATGTATGACTTACTTTACGAATCCTTTCAACTAGTCTTTTAACTAGTCTATGTAATTCTGGACAGGGGGCTATCATTAAATACAAAGTTAGCTATACATTTTCACATACATTTATACTGTTATTCTATTTTATTCTACCTTTATTCTATTTTTTTTTTTTTATTCTACCTTTATTCTATTCTATTTTATTTTTTTCTGTTTTATTTTGTTATATTGTTATTTTGTTATATTTATTTACTGTGCTTATTTTCATATTCTACCTTTATTTTAATTGTTTACTAATGTGTCAACTTGTTGGAGCAGTCGTGCAGTACATTTCACTTCATGTCATACCGTACGTATATGTATGTGAATGTGACAAATAAAATTTGAATTTGAATTTTGAACAAGATGCTGAAAATCACAGTTATGGATATGGATTTGTTTTTAATGCTTTTTTTATTTTTTTTATTTTACATTTACAAAGGATCTGTCACATGTTTTTTTGTATTAGTTTTAATTTCTTATACATCATGCATATGCGACCCTCGACCACAAAACTAGTCATAAATAGCACAGGTATATTTGCAGAAGTAGTGAAAAATACACTGTAATGGTCAACATTTAAAATTATTTTATTTTCTTTTTATGTAAAAATTCAGAGGATATTATGTAAAGATCATGTCCCATGAAGATATTTTGTGATATTATCTATTTATTTATTTATTTAAAAATTAATGTATTATTATTTATTTATATTATTCTATGTATTTATTTATTTAAAAATTAATGTATTATTATTTATTTATATTATTCTATTTATTTATATTATCTTAAATGAACTTATTTTTTGATTAGTCATATTTATTGTATTTACATTTTTTGCTCCCTCAGATTCCATGCATCAATGGAAAGCTTATTTATTCAGGTTTTTTATTTATAATGTATAAATGTCTCAATTTAAAATACTAATTAAAAAAACACTGATTTTGTGGACCACGGTGACCTATTGTTTATTAATCATTATCTGTTCAGACTGTGGCAAATTATCTAAAATTTGATATTGTGTGAATTTTGTCACCTACTGTAACTAGCTATGGCAAGGGTAATACAATGAACTTGAGAATGCTGATGTAAATTGTGTGCCAACAAAAAAAAAAGAAAAACAAATAGATTACATAGCCAAGATAGACAGGTTTAAAAGGACTTTTAAAGAGAATACAGGTACTGATATACCAGACCAGTCGCACGCTTTTTTTTCTTGGCACGGACTCGATTCTTACTCGACTTTCGTGAGTCCAGCACGAAAGGATGCATCCAATGGGATCCTAGTATTACATTCATGCTGGAGTCACGAAAATAATAAATATTCGTGTCCCTGACACAAATTAATAGATTTTAGGCTAATGCGACTGGGTTGGATACAGAGATTCCTCATCCTGTTCGACCACCAGATCTTTAGAGAGTAACTAAACACCAGGGTGCTCTGGCACCTACACTTAACACTCTGTACGTCACGTTGCCATAAAGTCTCTGCTAAATGATGAAGTAACTCAAGGTTTTATATTATCATGCTATTTCACAATAAACCATAAAATAATCTTTGCTTCTCCTCAGAGCGGTTTTCCGCTAAAGAGCTAGTGATGAAAAAGCACTGTGTGTCATTTTATTCCGTAATTAACTCAGCGGGGAGACACGAGTTAGCCTCTGGTCATTGAGTCATTAAAACCACCCGTCTCTGATGACTCAACTAACGAACGAGCTTGTGCATTTAGCCGGTTAGATAATGACGGTGTAAACTAGCAAACAGTGATGCGAAATAAAAGTGAACTTGAAATTACATTTAACAGCTTTGGCATCTCTCTTTGTTTCTGTCTTCTATCTAATCCAGATTTAACAGGGTAAAAGAGCCATTTATTAGAGCTCCAGCTAGCTGCTCTACGTAAGCGTACCTGGCAGTGGGCTGCATGCTAATGGCGCGGGCTTGTTTGTTTTGTGTTGTTGTGTTCCCTGGCACAGCTGAGAACTGGTGTGCATGTGTGTCCTTTGCTGACTGGACTGTTGCGTTGTTTTGTGCTGTGAAAATAGTCTGAGCCTCCAGAGAGACATGTAATGAAACACCCGTAAGAGCTAATGTATCCACGCACGATGAGCAGCAGATGCACGAAACACACACAATCACAGAGGCAGAAATAGCTGCAAGCCATCTAACAGACCAACCGATTGATTGATTGATCAGAAAAATGAGTGCTGACTTATAAAATAAAAGAGAAAGAGCAGGTTCGAGACCCCCGGCAGGCCTGTCTGAGATCAGAGTTCACAGGTTATCACTCAAGCTCTCAGTTTGACCTCATTACCTAATGTGACGGCATTGGCTACTATCTGACTCTTACAGCTGTTAGCACCCCAGCTGAGCATCTGTGTGAATGTGAGCATACCGAATTCATCACAATAGAGCTGTTTCAATAGGGGTCTAAACACTATTAAGATGGCATAGCATTATGACGGTATCTAGCGTTTGTGTCTGGATTTTGCCTTACTGCAAAACATTTCATGATTGCTTTTCATTACTTACAAAGGAAGAGCAAACACAATTTACATGCAATGCAAAAATGGCAAAATACAAAGTGGCAAATAGTACCAAACATGTTAAGATAAGGTAAAACCTGTGGAACGTTTTTAGGCATGACATGTTGCTAAGTTATTTACTGTTGCCAGGGAATTTTACAATATTGCATTATTAAACTTAGATACAGGTACTGTACCTGGTCATAGTAGGTGTGCTTGCATCTTCCAATACAGCATATTTCAGAAGGTATGTCCTGAATATGTTAAATTACATCTTGTATTATGTTAAAAATCTGGCTGTGATCACTGTGTTCAATTGTATTCAAGACATTTCACAAAAAAATGTATAAATAAGTAAATAAAAAAAATATATATATATATTTTACTTTATAATGTAAACATTTAAACAAATAAATAATAATTCTCACTGCAACTACCACTACTGATGTTATAAACATATTTTAAATATTTATTTACTTATTTGTGTGTGCTTTCAAGCATGCTTTCCTGAAGTTCAAATAGTACAGAACAGCGCAAGCAATTACAGCAACACATTTACCAGTGAAGTGAACATGCATGAAATTATAAAAATGCACACATTCAATGCAGTGTAAGCTTCTTTGGATAAAAGCGTCTGCCAAATGCATAAATGAAAAATACTATGAGAGGTTAGTTCGGAAACAACAACAAACAACATGCTTATTTTGCATGCATAATCCAAAACACATCAGAAAGTTGACACTTTGCAGGCATCTTCATGATACTGTCCAACGCCTTGGTCATATCAAAACAAGCATGTTTTGAATGTGTCTTTGTGTATCTACCTTTTGTGCTTGTGTTTTATAATTTGCAGAGTTTGAGATTTTACGCTTATCTGTGTTTGTTCACTGGTGCGTATTCATATGATAGGATAATTACATTTTCAAAGCAAAAATTGCCCTACGGGTTCAGTTTTGTGAACCCACATCGGGTTGATGCAGAGGTGTGAAGTAAACAACTCAAGTCACAAACACACACACACACCAAACTATTTACTCCCACAGTGAGAACAATTCACCCGAGCAGCTAATTTGGACTAAACATGCTTCTATGCAAATGAGAGACACAAAGCAAGCTGATTAATGAATCACATAAAGCTCAAGCAAACACACACACAGGTGACACGGGTAACAACAACGCCATGCTAACGGCTCACACGGGGCTCATAACCAAACAAAACTAATTAAAAAAGCATAACAAGAGGATGAGTTATTACTGACAGCTGGCTATGCGTGTGTGGGAAAACTTGACCCCTGCTTATCATCTGTTGTGTGTGCTTGGCCCACACAGACACATTAGCCATTAGCCATTAGCGACACAAGGCCGTTACAAAAGCATCTAAATGCCAGCTTCCATTAAATTATGATATGGTAAACAAGAAACTTTTTACAAACAATACCACTGAAACTTAATAGAAAAAAGCACTAAAGAAATCCATCAGGGGTGGTAAACATTGTTTGACTGGGACAGTGGCGGTACATTGATCCTCACAGCAGAGCGAGAGCAAAAGAGATCACCCCGCTAGGCTAAAATGCCTAGCTGTCTAATGGCAGCACGCCAGATCCGTAGCCTAACAGCGTCTTGTCTAATAGTGTCTGTTTCAGTGTCCCGCTATCATCTCGGGAGCCGTATATCCCCGCTGTTCTTTACAAACCACACACGCGACCTTAGCGCGTTTGCACAAACAGATACACGCAGACAGCAAACACATCGCCGGTATCTGCTAACATTTACTTAATAATTTAACACCATGCTGCCGTCAATAACATTTTCATAAGAGAGAGGAGAGCCGGGTGGAGGATAGAGGCAGAGAAATAAAACAATTGTAGGATCGATGGTGCAAAAAATTGGTTTATTGAGTGCTCTATCTCACATTTCCCCGCAGACATGGACAAGAGAATGGAGCACAAGCTGTCGAGAGAGACGGGGGGGGAAATAAATGAGATTATTGATGTTACACGTCAAAAATAATTGCTCAGATTTCTGCTCAGAGGAAAGAATAAGATGCTGATGGATTTGTTGATCCATGAAAAGGCTTCATTTCACAGGTGGGCCGAGGAGTCGGAACCTTTCACGTTTTTTTTCTTCTGACCCCAGCAGGTACACGGGGCTCCTCAGTACCTCTGTCGGCTAAAATCTTTACTTCCTCAAATGGAATTTCACTGTAACGGAAATAAACGCATAGAGCCTAGGGACAGAGTAATGACTTGATTAAATAGCGACTGCATTGTGATGTTCTGTGTTTTATTTATTAAGTCAGCGTTCATAGTGTAACAGCGAGACACTGGTGTCAGTACACATCATGCTTTCTATTTATGCACATGAATGAACCTGATCCCCAAGTTTAATCCAAGTTTAATCCAGCTAATTTGATCTAATTTAACTGTGTTACACAAGGCAATATCGTCCATATAAATTAACTCAGATAACATCATCTGTCTCGAAGTAAATTAACTGATAAACTGATAATCAGCGATGAACAAACAAATTTTGTACACTAATTAAAAGTCAGTGAATCATAATAAAACCATATCATAGAAGTAAACATGGTTACACTTCATTTTGATAGTCCATTTTGTAATTTCATGTCAACATTTTCCTATTAATTCACAACAACATGTCTGCAAACTCTGCAAAGTAGACTGTTAGGGTAGGTTTAGAGTTAGCAGAATAAGTTACATATACCTGCAGTTTTTAATAGTTTACATGTTGTATGTTGTGGACAGTTATTAAGCAGGTCTACTCTAATGCTAGTTGACATGTAGTTACAAAGTGGACTATCGAAATAAAGTGTTAATGTTATCATGAAAATCATGAATCATGAAGGCCAGAAAATACATTTCTTTAGCTTTAAGCTTTTTGTGTTCTGCACTGAAACGTTTCAGAAAACAGCTCACAAATGCAAGTATCTTGAGTTCCCATCGGTACAAGAGGCACCAGCAATCGTTTAGTTAAACTAGTTTGTGTTTAGTTAAACTGTCAGCATGTTGTAGGCAGTTAAATAATACCTGATAATAACACATCTAAGATATTTAAAGCCAACTCTTTAATTCCTTTGAGTTCTGACATTATATTTGGCCTCACATGCAAAAACATATATTAAAAGTTCAAGCCTACACATCTGTGTTTGCATAATTATTATTAGTATATTTATGGCCTGGTTGAACCGGTGGCTAGAAACATCACACTTCCCCCCAAAACCATATTCATTAGCATGACTGAGATGGAGTAAGTGTAAGCGTAACATAACAAAACTAACCTTAACACTTGCTTCACACACCAGTCTAAAGGGGAAGAAACAAAGTGGGCTTTTCAAAAGACATTTTGATGTTGCCTGTCTCTAAACTGTCGGCTCAGACTCTCTGATCGTGGTGGGCCACAGTAGTTTAGGGTAGTTGGACTACGCCCCACTTCTAAGCGTAGAGTATATCTGTGGGTTCCTGCCAGCACTGATGTACAATAGGCAGTGTCGGGCGATTGAAATTCACTCCGGCTTGTCCCCGCTCTGTCCTGAAAGCGATCTGGGCTGAGGGGGAAGATAGGCGCTGACCCACTGGCCTCAGCGCCTCCTCTGAGCTGGCCATTTGAGCGCCCGTCTGAATGAAAACAGCCCTACGTCACACACGACACACACACACACGCATCGGCCTCATCAGATAGCGTTTCTACAAGCTAAATGGCTCCAATGCTTGGCCACTGTGTGTGGCATCAATGGACACTTTTCATTTTGCCGCCTTCAAATAGAGCGTCGGCAAGTGTCTCTTTTCCACGTTGTTTTTTTTTTTAAACCCTGGCATTGAAACAGTTGCTAGCGAGATAAGAACTCTTAGCCATTGCACTGAGAGTAAATAATTGAGTTACACTTTATTTTTATAGTCTACTCTAGAAGTCAGAAAAATTGCTGTAAGGATTACCAACAATGACTAAAGATAAGAAAGATAACCATAGATCTGGCATACTCTTAATGCCCAGTTATTTATAGTTAAGAAACTCAAATGGTAAAGAGAAATTTGTGAGAACTACCTGGGAACCAACGCTGTAATAGAAAGCAAAACAAAGACAGCAGTGATAATTTACAAACTCCGCAGCATGTAACACCCTTGCACGTCTCCCCGTTTAGCTCCATGCCGCAAATAGCCTTTGCAGCCGCCTTTGGAGTGGTGAGTAAGTGTGTGTGGCGAGGAGATAACTTTACGAGCCTCATCTCGATGGCCAAATGTTTCCAGGCCTCGTGTTCTGCTCCCGGGGGCACTTCCTAGCCCTCTCGGCTTACCCGTGAAGGGGGCACGGCGTAATCAGATCGCAGTGGTCGACCATTGTCTCCCGTCGTGAATCTCATCTTTTCAAGCTGACCGTTTTACTATGGAATCTGTAAAATAATTCGGCCAGACCTACCTCTCGACTCTGGGGTCAGTAAATAGCTGTCATCAAAGTGTCTCTGTGCGGTAATGCTGCACAGATGGGGATGTACAGAAATTCAAGAGTTGATTCTTTGCTCTTACAGTTTTTTTCTCTCACATAACGATTGTTCTAGAAAATGCAGAAAAATCTGTACTAAAATAATTTTTTATTATTATTATATCAAGAAGAGACCGTGAATTAGATTACACTGAACATAGTATGTATGTAAATAAAAACATGTGCCCAGACTGATTTCCTTGCATACTTTCAGTTGTTTAGCACAGCAGGTGCTTGTCATTTACTCTTTGGTGAAGTAGGTTTTTTGGCCAGTAGGGGTGCTAGGCTGTCTGTCTTCAAGGGGACTCTGAGCATAACAGCCGCGAACAGGCCCAATGCATTGATCTGTTTCACCTTGGGAGTGAAGATCAATGCTATTGATGTCCACCTGGAGTTTTTCTCCAGTTCATTTGTCATAATCACTCAATATGTCAGCACACTATGTTCGCACAGAACTCGTTCACAGATGGTGAAGCTCCACTTCAAAACCAAAGCAATTCTAACCTCTCTCACTCTGCATCGCCTTTTCCCTCTCTGTTTCTCTCTCGGTCTCTCTTGCATGGCCGTTATTGACATTTTACCTTTAACCTTCTCTTTTACACTAACTTTAATGCGGAGTCTGTTATCAGATGCGCTGAAGGTGTGGAGTTTCAGCTGCCCTCCTCCTCCTTTTCTCTGCGTTATTCATCCCCTCTTCCTGTGCTCTGAAAGTCAAGCTTCCCTTTACAAAACCCCATGGCCTTATCTGCCTGACCCTCCTCCCTCTCTCTCTCAAGTCCTTCACTCCAATCCCCCCTGGCAGTCAGTAGACCGGTGCCCCCCTCTCCCGGGACGAGCCATGGGCACAGGGGCACAGCACTCCGCTGCTTCTGAGGAGTGGGATCACTGATCAAACCGCGGGGCCAGTCCCCCAAGGGATGCGGTATTTACTGCGGCACTGTTCCGACATGGCTGATAACACAGAGGGTGAAGCGCCGCCACATGCGCCGTTACGTACTGTATAGATCTGCTGCTCTTCCAGTCTTCGTCTGCCATTTCTGAATGCAAAGAACGAGGCCAGAAAGTAGACCTGGGAAAATTCTCATCAGAACTGCGAGAATTAAAGTAACAACTGCAGGAACGGTGCAAGTCTGCACGGTGAACATGAACGGTCCCACAAGGTCATATAAATAGTGCAATACAACACCTTGATTTCATCATGAAGTGACATGAGCTAACTAGTTCTTAGAGAAAGTTTAGAGAGCTGAGGAGAAGAAGAAATGGGTAAATGCTGAAACTTTCATTGCTCATAAGTACCACAGGTCAACATGTAGAAAAAAATACAAGAAAGCTAGCTTTACCAAGTGCTGTGTCACCTGACGCTGTTTGTATGTTTTGAAGCTGGTTTGATTTGGTTTAAGCTGGTCCTTAGTTGATCCTGAGAGCTGGTTTGCAGCTTAAAACAACTCATGACCAACTAAGGTCCAGCTTAAACCAGCTCAAAAAAATCTACCATGCTTTAAAACATACAAACAAAAATTCCACAGTGAAGGATTGTCAAAAAGCTACAATGTAGTTACACAATATACAAACCAGAGCATTATAGTTGAGAAGCTGAGTTTTGATGGGTATGAGGTTCTGGAATGGGACACAGGACAGAGCCACAAGCTGAGTGGGTGGTCAGATATCAGTCGTCCTGGCTGGCTCAGAATTCAATATCGTTCTGTCTGCAGGACTCTTACATCGTCACCCCAGTGATAGGGATCACGGGCAGGGAAAGTAGTGGGGAAACACAGAGCTTTTAAAGAGGCCCCGAGCTCCTCTCTCTGGCCCCTCAGCCGAAGTCAAGGGGTGCCTCCCTAACTCTGTAACTTAACTTAAATTTCATTTGAATTAATTGCAGTGAACACGTCAAAAAGAGATGGCCTTTTTTTGTTTTGCCTATCCCTAAACACACAAAACCTTCACTCAGGAAACAGGGTCAGTGAATACACTGGACTAGAACTTAGGTGTGTGAGAAAGATGGAATGACCAGATAGATAACTACACTACGTTTGGAAGGAGGGGGCTGGTTCAATAACAAAATAGAAAGGCTGTCTTCTCCACTTTTTGAGGAGAGGATGTAGGCTGGAATGCATCCACCGGAGTGGGATTGCCTTTCCTTTTCCTTTTTTTTTTTCCCTGCATGGCCTTTTGTCCGGGGGGTCTGCAGGTGCTCAAGAGGGCACAATATCCCCATATTCATATCCTGAATCTATTCTGATGCCAAAGCCTCGTCCCAGTGGACAACACCTGCTCCTTCGGCCGTCTCAGCCTCACACAATGCCTGTTGTTCTGGCCGGTGCATTCTCATCCATCCCCACATAGCCAATCAGTGTCTGAGACCGAGAAACGGCCTGAGACTAGAGTCTTTTCAAATTACACCCCCCTACCCAACCGGAAAGAGCATCCTGTATCTTGGTTCCCATCGATACAAACTGCCGGTGATACTGAATGCGAAGTTAGATGCCAATTCAGCTTGGACATTTTTTTTACTCTTTTATTTGACCCTTGATCTGAAAATTTCCCGCAAGCGGAATAATAAACTAGGCAAGAAAGAGAAAAAAAATACTTCCACTGACATCTTGAACTTATCCGGAGCTCCTCAATTGTAATCACAGGTTAACGCAGGCGGGAAACGGTGTCCGCCGCCCATCTCGGCCGACAGTAATTGTGGCGATTTCATATGCTAACACAGAGCACTCCATCTTTGTGCTTCTCCATGGTGACGAGAGGTGTCAGATCAGGCGTGAGGTGGCTGGAGACGCCATTACCTATAAATAAGGTACAATTTGGTTGTCACAAGGTTGCCTTCAATCTCGCCCCAGATCTGCAGCTCGGGCTGCCTGGCTAAGCTGCAGGGGCCACAGGCCAGGCCTCCGGTGAGAGAGAGGTTAGAATAGCTGGGGTGGGGGTTGAGAGCTAATTGAAAGCTGATTCCTGTCAGGAGCTCCTTTCTATGGGAGACAGAGGGGACATTGTGTCCCTCTGAGCTTGAGTGTGGCCTCAACTGCTGCCAGAAACCCACCTTTTTATCCATGAGACAAAACAGAGACCCCCTCCTTCCCTCTTCTCTCTCTGTTGGACCTCTCTGCTGGCCGATGAAAGGGGATATATTAGGAGGGTAATTCTGAGAGGAAGATAACCGCAGGACAGGATGAAAAATGCTGTCTATCTGCAGGATGAGGGACTCAGACCATGTCAAAACTACAACTTTAGGGCTCAACAGGCCTTGGCGAGCTTGCCAAGGATAGCCAGCATCTAATTGAGTTATCTGGCCTCTTCTCTTACTGGGCAGCTTACAGTAGACTGCAGGAACCTTTTAAAATCTAATGTTGAAAACGTGGAGTCCTTTCTGGACGTTTAATATGAACTGAAAAGCAAATGTATTGCTCTTTTCTGGTGACACAATTGAGTACGTCTCTTTAAGTATAAATTTGATGGGTCACATAAAATTCCTTAACAGAAATAAGTACTGCAGCAGTGGGAGACTCAGTGGTCTCAGTTTGATCAGTTTTCTCTCCTTGATTTATGTAATGGGTAGCTACAGTACAATAAACTATTCTGATGCAATACACATCATTTGGCGTAAGCTTAAGAACATGGCCAGAATGGTAACAGTCTCATGGAGGTGTGCTCCTGCAGATGGGTTATCTGCAGCGTTTGGGGAGACAGGCTAATTTCTTGCAGCTGTAGTAAAGGGAGGAAGAAATGACAGATTTACTCCCTTTTTAAACACCAAGGACAGCTTCCGTCTCCATGAGCTGTCAGGGGGGCCTTGTTGGAAGGTTTCCTGTTGCTGGATACCATTATCTCTTTTATGACACATACACGCTTATTATATCTGTGTTACTGTTTTCCTACTAAAGCTATAAATAATAAAAAATAAAATTATTATAATTGTGCATATTACACTGTGAACATATAAAAACTGAAAAGTGCATTTTAGGATTTAAAAAAATCACACTGATGATGATTTTTATACAAACTGGTTTAAAAATACCTTTCAAAAGTAAAGTGAAATGAGTACATGCACACAGACTCTCTCTTTTTCTCTCTCTTACACACTCATGCACATTAGTCATTCTCAGTGGGAAGGGAGACACTCACAGAGATGTCTAGGTTAATCTGTAGAATAACATTCGAACAATGGGTCATTTTAGTTAAGTGCACTACAGCACTGAACAGCTTTTTCTTGACTGAGACACTGGTGCACAAGCACAGATAATGTGCTGGGAGAGTGTGCATTTGATATGCTGCTAGTTAAAAAAATTCTGCTATGCATTTAAAAGTACATTGTACTTAAGACTTAAATGTGCATTTATACACCCGTATATACAGTATGTGAGTGTGTGTGTGTAACACAGGGGTCAGAGCACAGTGGACGGCCAGACTGTAGCGCTGGCGTCACTGCCACTGAAGCCAATCACTGGCAAATCCCCAGCCAATTTACAACAGTGGAGGACACGGGGCCTTACCCCATAAAAAATATTAGCTCATAGCTGCTTAAATCTGATACTGCAGCGACTACGTAGAGGCTGCTTGTAAAGCTCTGCTGTACTGAGGGAAAAAAAGTGCACCATAACTTCATTAGCTGAAGTAACATATTTTACATGAGCATGATTTATGAATGGTGGCATGTCAGTTTTGTAGTGTGTGAGGGCACATATTGAGAAAATACTGCAGAACAGAGTTCTAGTTACTGATAATGAGACTTTTCAAGAAATGCTAAAATATCATAATTTAGAAAAAGACAATAGTAGTGATATTTTAAACGTTTGATATTAACGTGGCAGTTAATTGTCTTGACGTGAATAAACAATAAAATAAAACTTATAAAAAGTATAAAATGTTCTTAAAAATACATAAAATTATTTTGTATTGATATATTATATAATGCTATATTACATGCATCTTGATACTCATGAATATGTGGCGAAGACTGACATGGAAGACATTATTTTAGTCATTATTTTTTGCACACAAAAAGTATTCTCATAGTTTCATAAAATTGATGTCAAATGGACTATTTTAACGATGCCTCTACTCCCTCTGCGTCGGACCTCTGTGGCATTTATTTGGACAACCGAATAAAATCAGCCAGAAAAACAAACCCTATTGGCCTTGATAATGTGTTGGCTTAGAGCTGAGTAAAACACCACAGTGAGGTCAGCATACATGTGTTCCTGTCTCTTACTTACTACCACCACATTCCTGAAACACTTCCAACACCATAGCATGCTAACAAATGCTCTACTTATCAATACGTTGCAATATTTTACTTTATCAACAGCATACACTTCACCTTTACACTTATTCTTAACATGCAAATCAGTTTTAAGATTGTGCAGTTGTGACTTATTCTGAGCTATACGTAGGTGCTCGCTAAATTTTTTTACAATGTAAAATCCATCACACAATGCACCCACACACCACCACAATACAGCATGAAGTCTCCAAAACAAAAGGAGAACAGGTAAATTGGGAGATAAAGAGGAAAAATAATGATGCAGTGTAATTTTCCACAATTAGTCGCTGCATGAAACTGCAATTATACAGTGTCCATTAGCTGTTGACTGTGGGGAGTGAAAGTTAAATGCAATCATTTTAGTTCTTAATGAAGTCTAGTGGCCTTTGTGTTTTCTTATTGGCTGATGGCGGATGGAACTAAATCAATATCGCATCATAAACTTGCACTGAAGTTGCAAAAGATTACAGTGTGTTTTACGTACAGTCTAAGTATATTTTATCCATTATTCTGTTCTATTTTATGATTCCATTTTGTTTAAGCTTGAAAGCTGCAGTCTAGTTAAAGGGGTAGGTCACGCAACAATGAAAATTACCCCATTGATTCTCTTCAGAAGGCCATGTATAACCCTATAATCTAACAGTCGACTAATACTGTAATGAGAGGTAGTTGACATGTAGCTGCAAAGTTACTTATGGTTATTAGAATGTTTAAAGTGGACTACTGAAATAAAGTGTCACCAGAAAGCTATATTGGTTTGTAACAATGTGAGCAAGAAAATGATGGTGAATGTTTATTTTGTGGTAAACCGCTCCTTTAAGATGCGTAAGGAGATACACACACATAGAGAGACAGAGAAAGTGAGAAATCCCCTTCTCTGAGACAGAGCGAGGTCTTTATCTGTGTGGTCCAGCTCGCCTTTCTGCAAGTCCTCTGCTGCTCAATGCCGCCTCTTGTTCTCCGTCCGGTGGATAAAAGCGTGCATGAAGTCCGATATGCTCCCGTGAGATGTCATTTAAAGCCATTGTCGGACACACAGTGTCATTTCAGCGTGTAACCTCCATCTTTCTATGATTCCCTCCATCTCAGTTGCATCTTGTTGCTTGTTTCCCAAACTAACACCACATCTACCTCACAAGTGCTTGAAGAACAAACGTATATTAAGAAGAAATTTGCAGTAGCAGACTTGAAACATGTAACGGTCTGTGCTGTGAGATTTTCATTACAGAGAGGGTCTGTACTAGTTCTAGAACTGTTCTAAGACCATGTTGATCGAGGGATCGCTTCAATGAGCTAAAGGGGTCAAACTGACCCAGGAACAGTGTTAGTCTTCTGCAGGACATCCTAAGTAGAAGCTCTGAACCTTTCAACGGTGTGTTATTCCTGTTGAGATAAAACGCTGTCTGTGAAAACAGGATATGTCTAGCCCCTATCGGCTTTCATCTCGTCTGCATTAATGATGTCAAGACGTGTTTTGAAAGCAGCTAAGCCTCCCGCAATTCCATTCAAGGAAAATATACAGTACCGAATAGTGTCGATTTTAAAACATGCCGAGAGCAAAGGTTCATTTATTTTCACATGGGGCTCCTCCACCTTCATGTGAGTGTGTTTGCCTTGTTTCACAGCTGTGTGTGTGTGTGTGTGTGTGCGTGTGTGTGTGCATAATCCCCATCATGTCCATTGCAGGTTATCTTTCAGGATTTGTGAGGGTTTCACAACACACAGGATTTCTGGACACAAAGAATGTGTCTGGGCCCGCTGAAGACAAATAACTCAGAAAAGCGCTGCTCGCGTGGTAAGAAGAGGCAGCAGGTGTTTTCATAGATTTAGAACATGCTGAGTGAACAGAGAGAAAAGAAAAGAATTTAACACACTTGATTCTTGAGGAGAACTATCTATCTATCTATCTATCTATCTATCTATCTATCTATCTATCTATCTATCTATCTATCTATCTATCTATC
>JAUCMT010000154.1:20536148-20551951 GCA_032357475.1 Enteromius thamalakanensis | reverse complement strand
CTATCTATCTATCTATCTATCTATCTATCTATCTATCTATCTATCTATCTATCTATCTATCTATTTATCTGTTTATCGGTCTGTCAGTCTATCTTTTTTTCATCAATATATTTTAAAAATCCTTTCATATTTTTGTCGTATTTTATGCACTTATTTTGATGTGTTGGCTAACATATTAAAACACATATTAAGTGTTTAAATATGCTTTTAACTGTAGTTTTTTTATTTAATATTTGAAGATAATACATTTTAAATGTACTCAATTGCATCCTCATTACTGCTAATGTGTGATCAACGATTATTTTAAATATATATTTGTTGGTCACAGTAAGTAAATTTTGAAAAATAACAAACACAGGTAGCTCTATCCCTCACATTTATACCAGCTACTGCTGACGCTATTTTCCAAAGCTTCAGAATTTTCTTAACATTACGCTGTTTTCCAGACCCAGCACTATGGAAACCTGGCCAGTGGAAATCCCACAACCGACATGCCACAACACCTGTTTCAGACAGGAAATGTAATGACCTCCCAAAAATACATTTCAACTTTTGCTAACAGTGTCAGAAGGACTCAAACAGAACCAGTGGAAAGGTGTGTTTGTAGCCTAGCAGAGAGCGAGAGCTTGCACTTTTCCAGAGGTAGTCTGGGAGCGCACCGCTGGAATGTGCCGGCCAACCACTCAACTTTCTCTCTGCTTTTAATGTCAGTCAGACACTGGCACCTGCCGCTGCCACCTCTGCGTGTTTCATAAAGAAATAGCTCATTAGAATGATCTGCTAAAGGCATAATCGAGATTAATACATTTCAATGTCCACATATTCAGATGATACAGTTTTTAACATGTAATAATGCACAGATATAATCATGTGTATATTAAAAGGGTATGAATCGTGCAAAATGTCTGTAATAGTAATGAATTAAATGTTAGAAATACACAATAACATACATTTCATACGCTTAAACTATCGAATATTGCTACTTTCACAGCTAGCTATATTTTAATATTCATAATTTTTTAAGTGAATAAATGCAATAGTGCAATTCAAATTGAACAAATTCTTAGCAGTTTGAATAAAAGGTTTTTGAAAATAGAAAGAAAAAATAGGAATCATGCTAAATAATAGTAATAAATTAAATGGGTAATACACATTTCATACTCTTAAACTATTGAATATTGCTTCTTCCTGTTAGCCATTTTTAATATTCATATTTTAACTGAATATTTGTTAAGTATAATTGTTTTCACTTTGAACGAGTTCAAGCAATTTGAATAAATGCATTTAAAAATATAAAATACCTGTTTCATTTTATTATGCACTGTATTGTTGATAAATAGGAAGTTTAATACTGTTTAATTCAGCAAATTAATAAATTTATAGATAATTAAATAAATTAATTAATTAATTGAAAAGAAATTATTCAACTATTATGTCAAAAAGTCTTGTAATATAATGCGATGACTACCAAAAAATTCAATACTCAATGTAAATCCCAAATAATCTGGCATGATGTATTAGTAAAGTTTAGTCAAATTATAAGCTTCACTGTACGTAATCTATATAGATGGTTGTTTAAAATGGGTTGCACTTCCCAGATTCTTTCAAAATGTCTCATTTGTTTTGGGATTTGTGATCCCGCGGAGGCTCAGACGGACGGACGGCCTCCCGCTGTGAACGGCCTTTGCCCCGCGAATGACAAAATAGTTTCTAGGCGAGATCCTGAGCTTGTGTGTTAGAAAGCAGTCGTGCGCTCACGTTCAAGCCGGGAAACAGTGTTAAAGGGTAAGGTTTGGTAAACATGCCAGAGAAAACAGAGGAAGTGTTTTACTTGGCTGCCTGGTCAGGACGACACAGCAGTATTTCGATGACACAGACATGTTTTTTTTCGTTCCTTTTTTTAAAGAATAACGGAGGAGCGAACATAAGTGAGAGACTGATAGAGTCGGAGGGAGCGGGGCCCGCCGAAGCGGCCCCTGTCAGCACTCGGGGCCGCGTCCAGACTGAACGCATTACAAGTGTTCCTGCTGTAAGATTATATTTGGATTCTCTAGGCTCTCTTCCAATTATTACTGGCACTTAATACTTTTCACACCATTCACAGATCCCCTTACCCCACCTCCCTCCGGTTTGCACCAGTTTTGGCTTAGAGCAGCACTTTTTCAGCAAGAGAAGAAGAAGAAGAGAGAGAGAGAGACGGATAACAAGAAAAATGTTCAGCCCTGCTCAAGCTGTATGGAGAAAGAGCTTTATGTATTCACCGGGATCCAGCACAGGAAAACTATTTGCGGTTAAAAGATCAAAGCAGATGAGTGCAAATGAACAATCATGAGGACTATGAGTTGTAATCATAAGGACTTACTTGACTCTTGTTCAGGTAAAGAGTGCAATTTCTGTGCTGAACTGATTGGAAGTGCAATATAAATCCAGTTGATGATGCTTCAAGTGGATTGTAACAATTCCTGTCCGTTAAAAGTACTTTGTTGAAAAGAAAAAGTGTGAATACTTTGATTCACTTGTGGTTCATTAAGGCGATTCAGTGAGTGAGTCATTAGACCAAATCAAACTAATGACTCATGAGTATTTTTACTAAAAAGGAAACTACTAAATTAATCCCAAATCACTTAGTATGTTAACATTATTAATTCCTGTCCATTAACAATTATTTTTTTTTTTTTTTTGGTGGTTCAGTAAGTTTTGAATGATTCAGTGAGTGAGTGAGTCAGTAACCACTAACTACTTGTGAGTCGTTTCGAAACGAATAGTGACTCGCAAATGTCTCTTACGGTTTGGTGGTATCAAAAAATAATAACAACAGATATTGACACGAAAAATGGTTTTGGTTAAACTACAGTAGCTACCGTTTTCCAACCCTAATTATGTATCAACTAAAATCTAGCACCCAGGTTTTCGTATGCTGTGTGTATCAGACAAAAAGAGGTTATAAAAGAGTGAGATGGAGACTAAACTGTAAGCAAACGCCCAAGTGGAGAAATTGACAGGTAGCAACAGAGCAGGGTTTGTTTAAAACTCTTCTGGTTTCCATTAGTGATTTGAGGTGATAGACTTAGATTAAGCAGAATACAGGCCCCTTTCTAACTCCGAACCACAACCCCTCCCTGTCTTCCTGTAGATAGCTACATCTTTTTCCTTATCCCAATATTTCTTTTGCTCAGATGGCTACAGTAACCGAAATGAGAAAGTGTTTCATTTTTCTCCACCAATCATACTCTCAGAGCTCAGGCCGGTCAGGGGTAGTACAACAGACAGAGCGAGGAGATTTCCCTCCAGGGTTTGGTGCTCACCGCTGACATGCTATCATTCGTAAAGACTGTATTGATTTATCGCACAACACAGCCTCCCCGAAGACAAATCCTCTCACACACGCATCAGAAAAAAAAGAGCACACACACCACTTTCTTTGCATACTGCTCACAGTAACTCTGATTTCGAATTTCAAAAGGAAATATACCAATATTTTAAAATGTTAATTTTACACCCATCCCTGGCCGCTGCCCGCAGGCAGATGGAGAGCTGGAAGTCTATACCCCACTTCCTCTGGAGAGTCAGGGTTGAGCGAGCTCAGGCTTTCGGAGTGTGTTAACGCATAAATTCAGCACTCATCTGCACAACATCCCACAAAGTGAAATACAAAAACGAAAATGGCGCCACAAAGCTTCAGGAACTTAAGCTTAAGAATAGTTAAAGTATTTATGGTAAAACTTAGGGTCTCTTAACTAGTTGATTATTAGCATGCATATTACTAGAAAATTAACCATTTATGAACAGTTATTAAGCATGTATTAATGAATAATTCTACATGACCTTATTCTACATCCATAATGCTACCAATATCTAAACTTAACAACTACAGTACTAAATAGTAGTAATATAAATATAGTACAGTAAAATAATATAGTAAAATAATTAATAGTGAATAACTGTGCCCTATTAATATAAAGTGTTACCTGTCTACATACTTTAACTATAACAGTATAAACATCTCTCTCTCTCTCAAATTATTTTTTATTATTAAATTTATAAACTGAATAATAATATTGAATAATAATATTGAATAATATTCCACTAATAAGCATGCTAATAAGAAACTCTTTGCACTCCAATAGTAGTGCTGACTGGAAACGACTCAAACAAGTTTAGCTTAAACGTTAACACTTTAATGCATGCGTGCGCTTCAAGTTTATCAAGTTTAATCAAGAGATCTCCTGGTAGCATAGCTGTTTATGCCGTAAATATTCTCTCAGAGCATTGATATATCAGAAAGCAGACTCCTCAAGACAAACAACTCTCTTCACGACCCGTTCACACCTGCCTAAAAAACTCATTCGGAAGAAACAACAACATCATTTCCCCGCTGTGCTCCGGGGCTCGCTCCCTCGTGACCGCCGGTTCACGCCCTTGTGTACCTTGCAGCTTCCTCAGCTGTGAGAAAATAATGGAATTATATTTACTAGCAACGCATCAAAGTTCACTGGGCTGATGAGCTGGCTTACCGCCTCGGGCAATACAGTCTTTCCCATTACCACCATGTCCTGTTTCATAGATGGATGGATCTCGACAGAGGCATCCATGCGACATTCAACCACATATTATTACTGGAATCAATGTCCATGTCCGCAAAGATTTATGATTGTGAGGTGTACGGCTTTATGATGTAAATGGAATGTGGTTTGATGCCGTATGATGCTTTTGCGTTTCAAGCTTCTCTCGAAAAAAGGTCGGAAAATAGCATGAAGAATTCCATCGGGGAAATGTCTGTGGAACTATTTTTATATTGCTTTTTTCCCCCAAATTTAGCTGCGTTTAATGAAAACACATTCTTTCGGCAGCATCGAGGAGAGATGAGCCGCTTTTCCAGTGATGCTGGACATTTGGCAGATGAATCTCGGTGGTGACATGTGTCACCGATGTGCTGTGACAGCCCTTTTCAGCACCCTCACAAACAGTTTTAGACTCGTTCGGCACAGGACAGTTATCTCTACCGAGGGAAATGCCATCTTAAAATAAAGAAAACAAAGAGTATGTTTTTATTTTTTAATTTAATTCAGTGTGTTACTTGTGGCTTCTTTATAATTATTTGTGAAATCTACAAAAAGTACAAACTGTTGCAAAGTAGTGCAGAAAGAGTTTAGACTTAAAGTTTAAAATGTTTGTGCCAAGTACAAATACTAATTTTTCAGTATTTGCATGTTTTTTTTTTATTATAAACTATACTGAAAAAAATAAATAAAAATCTACTAATTTTGTTTAAGATAAATTAAAAAGTCAACAAAATTTGTAAAAAAGTTTTCAAAAGCTGTAAAGTGGTGCAGGTGCAAATTCTAAAAAAACATATTTATTTAATTATAACAAACACAACTGCTTTGCTTAAGTTATTATATGAATAAAAAAATCATAACATATCTTAAAATTCTGGCTATATTTTTTCCCTTTATGCTCATTACAGTCACAAAATGGCTAAAAAAAATTCTGACTTTTTAAATGCAGAAAAATTAATTACAGAGGTATGTACTGTATGCAATTTCATGTATCTATGTATTTAATATATTTATATATAGGTCCAAAAGAAAGCCGTCTATGTACTTAATAACATGTTGATTTAATTGAAATTTTTGTTTTTATTTTAGAACAAATACAAATTTAAAACAAATATTACAACTCAGGAAACACGCTACTGTATATACTGATCAAAAGAACCAATTATTTAATTGTTATTATTATTATTTTAACCTTATTGTTAGAAATACAGTACACCGTAGTAAATCAGAGGTAACATTAGAGAAACATTCTCCATCTATCAAGTCATAGACACTTTGCTGTGAGTGTAAGAAGTGTGTTTCAGTTTGACCAGTCTCAACTCTCTCCACAAATCAAACACCTAAATATACATATTCAGCTCTGTTATGATAACAAGGTAAAATGCTGAAAGGTTTCCATTTGGGTCAGGAGATTATTAGTTCAGTATAAAAACAATAGGAGTCAATGTGTGTGTGTGTGAGATGGTGACTCTTCACAGCTGGTGGAGTCAGGGAAGCGCTGGGAGCGTCGCCCACCCCTCATAAACTCACAAAGACACTTAATAAGCCCCCTGACGAGTGATGCTTATGGATTTCTGCGCCGCTAATTTCCGTAACTATCACTGTTTGAAAGATAGCCCTGAGGATTTGGGGAGCAGAAGGGCCCTTGTCTTAGCCAAACACAAGAGCTTTATTATACTATATAAAAAAAATCGCTATCCTCGTAGCGTCCCTTTCCTGCTGCTAAGCTATCTTGCTTCGACGCTGCAATGTCATTTGAAACCATTATATCATAAACATCAGCTATCTGATGTCCACAAAAATATCACATGAAACATCTCATGAGCATTAAAAGCCAAATACATACCACCGTACGATTCGGGGGAACAAACTTTGAGAACATAATGTCCTAGTCTACTACAGGAAAAAGAAAAAACGTACGGCTTGTAGTTAGCTGTGAAATAAGTGATAAAGGTGTTTTGTTACACTATTGAGTTGGTTTCTCCAGGCCACTGCCCAAAAATCCCTTAATTATATAGTAAAGACACATGCAGGCAACTTGATCTTCAACAGCTAAGTGAGGCTGAGGCGTTTGTGATAAAACCATTGCAACACACACTCCTCTGGAAATGGATGAGCAAATCATGTGGAGCATCGCTGGTCTTTTAATTGGGAATCATGAAGCCATGGCTTGAACTGATTAGCATTGTTTTTACGAACCGTTGCTAAATGAAGTCAAGCACAGAAACAGTAGGACGGATGCAGGACAGATTTTCGCGTCTCTAAACCCAGACACCGGCGAATGGAAAGAGCCTGAACCTGCAGATGAGTTAATTTCTTGTCTGTTCGTTTATTCTTGACGAACTGGTTCAGCAGTCACAGACTGGTTGGATTTACAGCTTTTTTCCACTGTCGAAAACAAGCGCATGTCAAACACTACCAAATTGGAAGTTGGGTCTGCTTTGGACCACCATGTCCAAGATCACATCTTTATGAATTCGGCTGTTCAGAGCACATGCTTTTAACATGACGGAGCACGATATGTTCATCACATACCACAGCTGCACTGAATAGCACTTTGTTACTAAACTCTTTAATTATTTGCATAAGTAATGTTATAGTTACTGAGTTGGGTTCTACAGAGCCTTGGGATATAGTATATATATATATATACTGAATACAATATATTTCCTGATATCTTTGCAAAGAAACAATATGTGGACACACATTAATTTTAACAGCTGTCACAATAGCAACGCTTTCAAAAACATAGTTGTCATGTAAATGAGAAGGCAAAATGTATAAATTTTCTTTAGAAACAGTGTTGTGTAAATGCCTGATTAATAAACAAATCTGAAAAATATGCAAAACATGCCGGGGCCTGCATATGAACATGGCCCTTCATCACTGGATCAACATGTCGAGTTGCTACAAATAACTTTCCAAAGGTAAATTTTTATTTCCCCATTCTTGAGTTCACACAAAAGTTATGTAACCTTTTTTTTTTTTCTTAATTTCTTGTGGTCTGACGCACCTAAAGCAAGAGCTGTTTGAGCTGACTTCCATTCTCTCTTGACCACTGATGCTGATGCTTTAGCTAAAAACACTAAAACTTATGTTCACAGAAGTCTTGAAACTAACAACTAACTAGATGCAAATGGTAATGAACACAGAACTATAACTATTCAACCAAGAATAAAGGTTTAATTGGGCCAACTCTACCAAAAACACCAGTTTTGCTAGACGCGAGGAATTATGAAGTTGCAGGAACTGAGGTAACCTTCTAATTTCTTGTGGTCTGACGCACCTAAAGCAAGAGCTGCACAAAAGACCTGTTTCAGTTCGTCAAAAGCTATTCTAGTATCAAAAGTCCAGTCCAGGGAGCTGAGGCCCCAGATATCTCAACAAACTGTTCAGAGGAGGCGTTTTCAAACCAACCACAACTATACAGTAGTTAGTCCAAAAAAACACTCATATCAATTCTAAGTATTGTTTTTCTCCCTATAGGTTATATGCTCTATATCCTTACCCTATTAACCATGATTTTACTCGAGTAATATTCATGTTTTACTGCAAATAACATGGTTTATCTACAGTATGGTTAGTTTAGCAAAATCGTGGTTAATTTGTGGTTACCATGATTTAGCTACAGTAACTATTGTATTTTTTTTGGTTTTATTTATAGTAAAACCATGGCTAATTTTCAGTTAAGCTTCAGTTAACTTGATATTGTATGTTTACTGTACTCCAAAAATCCGATTTTTTTTTTATAGTCCACTATAGACATTCCACTAACTATAAGTTACTTTGTAATTACATGCCAACTAATTATCATTAATTTGCAACTACATGTCTACTACCTCTCAGAGTAGACTGCTAGGGTAAGTTTATGGTTAGTAGAGCAAGTAAATATGTACTTGCAACATTTCTGGTTTTAGCTAGATTTTCTTGAACAACTTGAGCCAGATTATTTACCTGGAATTATCAGGAACGTTCAAACAACATTCATTTCGAATGACTTTACATGCTCCTCTATGGGAGGCTAACATTTCCGATCAATCTTTTCTGATCGATGTTCCCTGGCTCGCTTGATTAATGGATTTGTCATGTTTAGTGTTGTATGTCTGGTCTCTTTCCAGTGCCAGAGATGCCAGAGTACCTGGGCCGACGCTGCGGCAGCTGCCAACTTTCTGTCAGTCAGGAATGTAATTAGTAAGAATTAAGCTGCTCCGAGCTAAAGAAAGGGGTCAGCCAGAGCTGGGAAGGTCGAGGCGGGTCGAGGCATTTTCTTCTCAGCCGGGGTGAAAAGGTGTCATGTTTATGAAGCACTGAGGTGGGCTTAGCCTGTGACTTCCATTCTCTCTTCTCTTCCCTTTTATTCGCTGCAGTCGTAATAGTGCTGGCTAAACAGAAAAAAGTACAAAGTATGGAACGATATCGGTTGAACACTGATACTGATGCTTTGGCCAAAAACAATAAAACTTATGTTCACAGAAGTCTTGAAACAAACAGCCAACTAGATGCAAATGGTGAAGAACAATATAACTATTCAACCAAGAATAAAGGTTTAATTGGGCCAACTCAACCAAAAACACCAGTTTTGCTAGACGCGAGGAATTATGAAGTCGCAGGAAGTGAGGTAACCTACTAAAGCAGTTAGTCTTACACCTGCAAATCGAGGGGAAATTAAGGTGATTCTTTGACCTGAGTCTATAACTACTACTGAGAAACTCCAGAGCTTGTGCTAATTAGCTCTGTCCAGCACAGACACACAGACAAGAAGTCTGCAGTGAGCGACACGACTTTATCAGAGGCCAGAGAACAGACTCCACACGTCTCAGTTTCCGAGCTGCAGCTGGACTTTTATTGCGTCTCATCGGAGGGGATTTCCCGGACGGAGCAGCGAGCTGTCAAAGCCTGCACTCGTCTTTAATGGGCGGCTCCAGCAGCGGCGGGACGACCCAGAACTAACTAACGTTTTCTCACTGGCATCAGGACATCTCGATGACCTAACGAGGGATTTATAGCAGCACCATGTGAAAACAACGTCAGTTCATTCCCTCCTTTGTGTCATCTTCCTTCTTCACAAATTATGAGATTGATCGTCTCGGTTTTCCCCTGTCCTCTTGCATTTCACTTAAGTGCCGCTTTTATGGTCTTGCCGAGGGCTCGGACACAGAGCGCGCTTTTAAATGCGTGTGGTTTCTATAAGGGTAGTAGTTATATAAAAGGCAGGAAGAATGATAGAGCAGAGTTGTGGGGGCTGAGCACAAATACATGATGAAGGAGGTGCTGTAAAGATGAGACGCCAAAGACAGCGGGGGGAAGAAGAGTGAAAAGAAGTAATGGAGCGAGAGTAGATAAAGTTATTGTGAAACTCCACTAGACAACACACATACAAATGATGGGTTTAGGCTAATCTGATGCATATGGGGAATGATGTAGAGATGTCCCTGTCACGTCATTGCATTCAGGCGGCACTCTATTGCAGATTTAGGATGTCAGCTATAATCGACATGCTGTGCTGACGACACCTTCAACTTCAGCACCAGCCTCCTATCAGCTCTTCTCAGACAGAGTGACGTGTGAAGAACGCTCCCAAGTCAGATTTCGTTATAAAATCAAATCATCTATCTGTGAAATATGAGTCAGGTATGTTCTTGACAAATTTAATAAACCTTTTTTTGTTTACTTATATAGCTATAAAGTTGTCTAAATTGTTCTTCTGAGGTGACACTATTTGGTTCTTTTATGGCATCACACCCTTTGAACCTTTACTTTCAGTTAGCTTTACCTTTAAGAGTGTATGAGTTATAAAAAAACTCAAGTGGTTACGGTAAACCTAAGTTGCCTATCAGGCTCAGGTATGCCCACATCTGCTGAAGAGTGTCCCGTCCCATCCGGCCCCACTTACACACACCCTGCCAGTGTTTCATTAAAGGATGGGTGTAGAGATGGTTCTGCTCTTTAATGAGCTCTGTGGGATTGGATCCAGACCCGTTGAGCTGCCAAAAACAGGATGGGTGTCAGCCGCCTTCTACTGTTCATAAAACAAGTGGCGCACACGCTCAGCCGCACACATGTGGGACTCCATTTCCTTCTGCGAGGTAATGGGCGACCCATCTTCTCAATGAAGATATATCCTTCATCGAAGTGATGCCGGACCTTTAAGACACGGGCTGCTATACTGCCTCTCACATCTGGCTCTCATCAGGGGCAAACATCAAGTTTTTTTGTTTAAAGGGGGTTCAGGAGAGAAGTCGGGACGAAGGGGGGTGCATCGGTATTGACTTGATTCAATTACTTGCACCACTGTGAGGGAACGGCAGCTCGAGGGAAGAGAGAAGAGGAAACGCATCACTGCCCTTACACTGGTCTATGAGGAAGCCAGATTATTAGCATAAAGTCTGCTGACTTTATCACTTTGGCCAAAAAAAAAGAAAAAAATCCAGTAATTGGCTCCCTCATTTCACACCTATAACAAAAAGATGACATTTACATTTTAATAGTGTCGGACTGATAAAGGTAAAGGGTCAAACAAACGTGTGATGATGGGATTTCATTTCCCAGCCTGAGGTAAACCCACCTTTAACGGCTTGATGACTTATTTTTGTTCTTTTTTTGGAAAGAGTTGTGAAATGTTTGGCAGATGCTCATACACATTTTCTAAACGAACGCCAATTTTATGCTTAAACTCTTAAACTGCCAATGCATGCAAAAAATCCACTCAATATAAACATTAGAAATGTTACTTTGATTAACCTTCTTAAGCATTTCCGAAGATAACTTGTATGGGCAAAAAAAATAAATAAAAAAAATGTGGTTACTATAAATTTACCATTAAAAAAAATAAAAAAATAAATAAACATATAAAAGATCTGTGGCAACTTTTTCTTCTTTTTTTTTTTAAGTAGTGTTTTTTATTAATTGAACTAATGTTAACAAATTAATTTAGTTCATATTATTAACTGATATTATATTAGAGTTAATATTAACAAATATTAATATTCCAAATGATTTAAATACAACAATAGCCTTAAAACCACTGGTGACAAAAAAAAAAAAAAACACATAATTCATCACAAGCTGACATAAATAGTAATACATAAAAGGATGTAATATTAACTAAGATGTGACATAACTCATCAATGTACAAAAAAATTAATAAGAAGCATAGTTTTACCAAAAAAAAAAAGAAGTTGTCAAACAGAGAATTCTGGTCATGCAAGTTTAAAATTTTTCACTGTAATTTATAAGATATTTTTTTGTACTTCCACAATATGTATATTTAACATCACGTCTGTCTCACAACTTCATTTTGTTTGGTAACTAATTAACAGATTTTTACCACAGCACTTTCACAGCAATTTACTATTAAAATTATGATTTTTTTTTTTTTCTCGGTAATCAAACGATTATTGTATGCAAAGGCACAATGTACTCATTATAAACTACCAGTCTATGTTTTCTAAATAACAGATTTGATATCAACCTTAGATCCGGGTCACGGCACCAGATTCCAGTAAGTGAAATCGTAAGAATGTGCCAGTCCTGTCAATGTGCTCAGTGCTCTTACAGCTCACTTGCCTGTGTCTGATTTCCGTCTATCACTCTATCAGAGTCCCGGCAGCTGCAGGGGCTGCTGGGATACGCTGATTCATATCTAACACAGATGTATCAGTTCATTTAATGCTGCTGTGTGCTACCGTTCTCTCAGAAGCACATGTACTGTAAATCACGATAATATCTGTCAGGCTCATCGCAACATTCTCACATATCTAATTTTACTGCCATCTGAATGAGTTACACGTGTTGGAGTGGCCGCACTAACATCATGCTAGTATAAATAATGCATTCCTGTGTCAGATGCAAACATGCAGCCCTATACAACAATTCCCTAGTCACTCCATGTGTGTGTGTTCTCTCCATCCAGACCACAAACCAAATGACTCTGCCTGCAGTTTGAATTGAAATCAATTTACTAGTTTGCAGGCAAACGTTATTGTGGTTAAGGGGTTAACAAAACCTCCAATGACCCCCTGCTCAAAACTCCCTCCCTCTCCCTGCCTTTTATGCTTCCTCCTTCCCCAAACTAAGAAGAACCATCTTGACTTAACCGCAAATTTGGACTGCGGCTCATAGCACTTCGATATCACGAAGCAGTATCCCTCGATTCGAGATATTAGACACAACAAACACAGGTAAAGTATGTGGAGAGCGCAGGGAGCCTGAAGCACCTTTTGTAGACGTGTGGACGAGGGAAAAGATGGGGAAATAAAGCGGAGTTGGCAGGGACAGCGTGTGCCGCAGTGAAACGGTGAAATACCAGCGGGTTTGCTGTTGAGGCTAAAGCTGATAAAAGAGAGGTTCTTTTATGCGAGGGGGCAGAAATTCACATGGCTTTCTCACGCCTCTCAATCTCTCTAGTACCGAAACAGACCTGCATCGCGCAATATAATACTGCTCCTGCACAGACAGAGACAGAGAGAGAAAAAATCCAGCAACGATTTAAACTCTCAATTTCCTCTTTCGTTTAAGAGCATTTGTAACCTTCACTTATAGAGGCTGAGCATGAAGGTATCAGTGCAACCAGTTCCTTCACAGCGTTTTAGACAGAAATCTCTGCAACTACCATCAAGAGGAATAAAAAAAAAAGAAAATATATATATATATATATATATAAACACATTTATTTTTAATAATAATAATAAAAAAAAAATAAAAAATAAATGCTGTGAATTAATAACAATACTGTTAAATAAAAGAGAATATTGATTAGTTTACTTTTAAGGCTAATATTTATAATTATTTATTAAGACAATAAAGTGTCAAATATTTATGTATGTGTGTATTTACTTGTTTGTTTGTTTCTTATTTGCTTGTTTGTTATACTTTAATTTTAGCAAAATAAAACATATTAAATATTATAATATATCATAATATTGAAATATACTGTATCAATTATATTGATATAAAATATATAGATTAATAATCAATATTTTACAGAAATGCATTTTATAAATGTTAATAAATGTTATAAATGTTGTAATATTAAGGCTAGTGGTTTGTAGTTATTAATGTGACAATATACAGAGTTTATTTAATTGCAAAAAATGATAACTCTGTGTTTTATAACAATTCCCAAAAAGCATGTTTTGTCATTGTACATTTTCATTCATCGTAATCAAACAGTTGTTGTTTTTTTCTAATAAAAAAAATAAAAACAACAACAATAAATCTAACAATAAAAACATGATTTTTGAAAATGAAAAAAAAAAATTAATTTTTTTTTGAATTTGCTTCAAACAAACAATCAATAAACAAGTCAATAAATAGCAATGAGAGAGAAAAAAAAATATATATATATATATATGTATGTTCCATGCATGTTTCTAAATATTAATTTTAGTAAAAGACTATTAAAACATAATACAAAAACAAAAATTTGAAAAATGCACAGGGATTTGTAAGGAAAGTAACAGTTAATTCCTACTTTTGCCAATAATGCTCTACCATTCTTATTTAATAGAAGCATAAAATAATGAGAAGTAGAGCATCTCTTGAAGTGAGCACAGACTGTCTGAGTTGTAAGGCAGCTTCACTAAGATCAGAAAGTGTTGAATGGTAGCTAAGGGGGGCTAATTTGTAAGAGCCACACTCACTGTATCGTTTTCAGAGCACAGCGGGGGAAAGCCAAACATTCAGCAGATGTCTAAACAGATTCGGAGCGCTATACTGCTCAGTTTTATCCAAAACATCCTCTGTTACTTCTCCGTCATTGTTCCAGAGAGGCCTGTTGTAGCTGTTTGTTTTGGTGTCTGAATTTGTTGGGATACTTTTTCAGTCGTTCAGTGTCAAAATATGATACATCGCAGTGCACCAGCGCACAGTTCAGGGCAGTGGAGAAGTGCTTTGTTTACTTGCACTGCAGAACTGCGTGTTTGGTTTTTATGGCACATTGCTTCAGTATAGTGCTTGTTTTATGCTGTATGAGGCACAGTAGTTCAGTCCCCATGACCGATCCAGCACACACACACACACACACACACTAGGCTTTGGCAATAGAGGGCGCCTGTGCACAGCAGGACTTCCTACAGCAGAGCCACTGCCTTACACAACACACACACACAAATTCAAAGCATTAAGTCCCCAAACTCAATGAGGTTTACAAATAAACCCAACTGAACATTGTAGGGTCAGGACCTCCTAGTCAAGCCATTTGAAAGTGATGTCATAACGTGGATGCAAGTTAATAGGGGTTTAGTGTTTAGGAAGGGTTTTGGGTTTCTGCTGTGACGTTTGTTTGTACCCTTGTTGCTGTCTAAAGCAAAGTAAACTATTAAGGGGTCTCGGGACGAGAACTTGCCTTCCCCGTCTTGCCTTGTCGTGCCTTATCATAATACACAAACTAATTGTAGCCTCCTGCGATTGTTTGAAAACCTTTTTTTTCCTCGACGAGCAAGGAAACCATGTTTTTTTAAAAACAATATGCAGCACTGGAGGAGAGTCGACAGGAGGGAGGTCCCAGCGCCTTTCAGCACGTCTCCGTAGCAACACAAACAGACCTTTCCTCCCAGTGAGACCTCAGGAAGTGGAGAGAGAATGGCCCCGAGTGCTGTGAGCACTGATTCTTCAGCACATGTCAACCTGCTGGGTCCTGACCCCAGACCCGCACCCCACAGATTCACCAGATATCTATCACACTCGCTTTTAGATTCACTCAGGATAAAATGCTGCCTGTTCGTTGTTGGATACTGTTTAGGAAAGAGCTGGGGAACACACATACACCGCAAAGGTTCAGCTATGATCAAAATGCATCCAATGCATTATTTATAAGCATTAGTTAAAAAATAAACGGTAAACCATATATAAATGTATATATATATATATTTTTTGTTTTAATTATTGTTTTTTAGGACATAACATTACAATAAGACATAGACAAAGACAATGCAATGCAAACAAAAAACAAACAAACCACTGTCCTGTTTCATAAAGCAAGTTTACCAAATAAGCCAGGCTTATTAATGAACCAAATCAACAGACAATAAGTCAGACTAACTGAAATGAGCCAGGGGCCTGTTCCATAAACCAAGATTAGAGTATAAACCAGGCTAATTTCAGTTAGTCTGACTTTTTGCCAGTTAATTTGTATTAAAATAAGTCAGACTATCTGCCATAAGCTTGGGGCCTGTTCCATAAAACAAGTTTACCAAATAAGCCAGGCTTATAGCAGATAGTCTGACTTATTTTAATACAAATTAA
>JAUCMT010000154.1:20520624-20536048 GCA_032357475.1 Enteromius thamalakanensis | reverse complement strand
TTTCTTTCTTTCTTTCTTTCTTTCTTTCTTTCTTTCTTTCTTTCTTTCTTTCTTTCTTTCTTTCTTTCTTTCTTTTAATTTACCCCCAAGTAGTGTCATTGTTTTACCTGTATTCTTCTAATTTCACTTACATGTGTTAGTACATCTCATTTCTCTGAGGAGAACTTAAATAGAACGTAGCACAGCATAACGCACTTTCCCATTATATAAACAGCAATGTGCATGTTCATTACCGTTCAATGGCCAATTATTAAAACAAAAAATGACTAAAGTCAAAGTTTCATTATTTATAAGAGAACGGCACAATGAACAAAACAAGTCTCAATTCTACAATCAACGATATCAACCCAGGTATCAAGAACTGCTTTTGCCCATCAGTTGGAGCTGAGTGGAAAACAATTACCCCTGATGATAATTGAAGCAATGCTTGAACGAGTGAATTCACCAAGAATAACACCACTCTAATAGTTATAATTGCAGGATAAGAATTTGTATCATTTTAGCTCTCCACGCTCAGGCAACACAAAACATGGCTGTGCGCGTCAAATGAACTGTAGCTAGAGAACCGTTTACCCTTCTGGCTTGAGAGGCGTCCAAATCAGATTAGTCGTCGCATTGAACACTAAAAAATTCAAAGAGTGAAATCTAAGGCTGCAGCCAAGAGATACCGTCTGGAGATACAGGGGAGGGATCACAAACAAGATATTTCCTCTACCAGTGTGGTTGATGAGGGACAAAGTTCACGCAGGCAGTGGTTTATTCATCCACTGCCAGAGGTCCCAGTCGAGGGAAACTTTTCAGTAATTTCGGGGCTGTTAGATGGGATGGAAAGCCTTAATGTGAAGAAACAATCCTGGCATGCTGTGATGTAAAAAACGCTGAATGTTTGTAGATTCAAATGCCATTAACTTTAGCGTTTACAATCATTTTTTCCAACTTTAAACTTATTGACGCAGCAATATTGTCTCAACCAACGGTTTGAGTTTGGGGCGGAACTACCTGTTTGACAAACCAATGCCAGGCAAGAAATCTGTTCAGGAAGTCTGAAATTTTGTTGTGCAATTCTGTGTGATGACGCTAGTGGCCACAAGTTTGGTCACACCATATTTTAAGGTTCAATTATCACTATTGGCAAACTACTGACTACAACTTTTTTCTTAATAAACTTCTAAACAGCTGCTTATTAATAGTTAGTGAGGTTGTTCTTAAGTTTAGGTATTAGGGATGTAGAATACTGTATGGTTATGTAGAAACTAATTAATACATTTTAATATACAGCCAATATGTTAATAATAGAAATGCTAATAAGTCTGGGTCCACTGGTAAATGTACAGAGTGTAGGAATTTGCTACATTGCCTTCTAAGGTATACACAATATAATTATGAAAAAGTTGTTTGAATAAAGAAGTAGTTTTAGTAATTTTATCCACCGGTTGCCGTAAAAGAGCTAATGATCACCGGTGAATTGATAACTTTATATAAATGCACAAGCAGTACGGATGAATATATTATTTTCCCCAGCTTGCCAACTCTTCTTTCCCACAAAGAGTATTTATCCTCTCTTTCTAGAGATAGCAACATTTATCACTCTAGCCGCCTGTCCCCGAGTCCACCAGATCAACCCATCACCAGCACAATAAACGTCAACCAGCGATGATTGATGCAGCTAATGAAATTGATTAGTCTGTTCCCGCACATGGCATTCCCATGATTCACAGCGCGCTGTTTACTTTAACCACAAAGATTAGCTGAAAGATGAGACGTCTGAGGCGTATCGCGTGATGTTGGGAACATCCTTGGACACTCTTTATGGCTGGCCTTGACTCACTCTCCTTTTTTCCCTGCGGAAAAATCAATACGGAAGAGTGCTAAAGGACAGCGTTTAGGGATCACTTCAAAAGGCTTGTCAATTGTTTTTCTCTAGCAAAGATCAATGCATGGTTATGCCCTCTAGTGAGAGAAGAATCTCCGGACACAAATATTTACGGTAACACTGTATATTGATAGTCCACTTTGGACAATCTACTAACAGTAAGTAACTTTGCAGCTACATGTCAACTAGCCCTTAGAGTATTAATAAACTGCCTGCTTAACATTGTCTAACAATTTATTTTGATGGCTTTACAACATACTTACTATCAGAAACTTTGGAAGTATATGTCAACTCATTCTACTAACCCTAAACCTAACAGTCTACTCTGAGAGTTAGTAGACATGTAGTCGCAAACTAATGACAATTATTCGACATGTAGTTACTAATAGTTAGCAGAAGGGAACTATTGTAATAAAGCGTAACTTGTTTTCTATTATTAGGAATAGTGTTGCTACAGGTTCATAACCCAAACATACTTGACCTTATGGTAGGATAATATTAATCATGGATAAATAGTGCTCATCGCCGTTACATCAAAGAGCACGACTACTCCCTATTATGGAAAGGACGACTTTCCTAATCTGACATCTGCTCTAATGGCAGGTGTCGTCTGCCGCCGCGTCTCTGAGCGTGAACTTCGGCTCATCACAAATGACTTTATTAGCCACTAGATAACACAAAACAGCCCTATCAGCCCCCAAGCAAGGTGATTACTGGTTTATCTGTCGGGGACAAACTCTTAGACAAATTTTACAACTATCTAAGATGACTGCCAGCTAGAGACAGATCTAATTACCAAACACTCTCTGATTGCCTTTTTCTGTACTATGGGTGATAGTATGAAATTGTTACTATGGACGCCGTCATCATTATTGTTGGCATCTCGAGGGGTGAGAATCTCATCAGCCCCGGACGCCTCTGCTTGACCTATGGTTTATAATGGTCCCATCATCATTTATGCTGAATGATCATTTTATGAGGGTACACAGCATCTTAACTCCACTGGAAATTTCCATTCGTCATGTACGTAGAGTAAACAGCAGGGAAATTGTTTTGCAAAAGCAACCCCGGCCATTTTCTCTCTCTCTTTGTTTTTACATATACACCCAAACCGAACCAAAACATCAAAAAAAGAGAGAGGAATGAAAATGAGAGCAATGAAAAGGAAAAGGCAACATGTTTCGCATGGCTTGCGTAGCCATGTTGCTTCATGGGCCCTGGGCTTTTATGGATGTGGCTGACGGCGGGATGCTGCGATCTGGCAGTGCTGAGTGAGAACTCATCCATACCTCGAATGAGAAAACACAAATCCAGTCTGAGTTAAGTAACGATGACACTCTCATGTGGTGAGCATTAGACTTTACAGTGTGATTTGTGAAATAACAAGCGAGGAGACCAGCTAAAGTCTTATGCCAAAGAGCAGTGTTTCTTTTTCATTGTTAATGTTGGACCAGTATATGTTAGGGGTGGGGATCTGAGATGTCAGAGATTCAGAGCCACTCTAATGTGTCAGGGTGGCGCATAGCTGTTGTTAAGAGCGTTATCGCTGTTGACTATCTGGAGATAAGTGCTGTAGTGCTGATGGGAGAGACAGAGGAATCTGCCTCTGCTCAATGCCAGGGCAGGGCGGCATAAGGGGGCTGGGGGAGCAAGGCTGCGGTGTGGCCGCTAATGTTGTTTGGGTTTGCATCCAGACAGGAATTCTGCTTTATCGGGGCCTGGGGACCTACCAGAGTAGCCCATCCCCTTAAAAGTGTCCATTATAGGAGCGATAGGGCATGAGCTCAGTGTTTCCCATGGAAGTGGCCTCACAATGTTGAGTGACATTGGGTCTCTCTCTTTTACATAAATATACACACTCTCTCTCACTTTTTTTTTCTCCAAACTCTTTGTATAAGGATCTGCTCATTGGTAAAAACTTGTACTTTAGGAATCCAAATACTATAGCTTCTTCAGAGAATACACCTATCTCTTGTTCTGTACTTCATTATACAACATTATCTGTAGCCATTAATTGGATCCAAAATAAATGTTTTTTGTTTAGTTAATATATGTGTACCATGTTTATTAATTATGCATAATGTATATATTAAATATAATGGTTTATATTTAAGTTAGCATGCTTGTAACGTAGTTAACTACTCTACTTCTTTAAATGATGGCTTGCCTAGTGAGTAAGCCTATATATAGCTTGCAGCTTTCTAGAGCACACTATCTTTCTAAAAAGACTTTCTTTCTAACTAAAAGTAGTGATACAATAAACGTAACTACAGATGCCACCAGTGTGACAACAGTTCAGCTTTATTTTGTGTATTTCAGCTAAATAGCAAAGCGCCATAGGGTAACAAACTGCTACATCACTTTTCTTTTTGCACATTGTAAACATATTTACACTTGTGTAAAACCAGACTTAATTTGATGAAATGACAAGCAATAAAAAACAAAACAAAACTGAATTTTACGGTTGCTGTTCACATACATTTCTGCAACCAGGTATTTGTGTACCTTACTGCACATTTCACTGCTGTTTGCAATTAAAATATCCAGAGAGTGGCACTAAAACACACATTTAATACAAATATGTGGTATTTTACAGAAGGTTGGTTTAAAATGGTATTAGGTTGGTACAGGCACATATTGCAGTGTTTTAAGGCTGTTTGAGAAACCTTTTGCGGCCATTCAGAATTCCAATATCAAGTATGTGTCGTAAGGATTAATGCTCTATCATGTTGGTAATATCCTCTACACCAAACCCAAACCTAAATACCCAATAGGTATAACCAATGCAAAAGTAATGTAAAAATGTATTCACTGATGCAATTGAGCTATTTTAACTTTCTTATGTTTATTTAAGCTGTTTTGTTGATGCACGTTTTTCACCACCTAAGTGCAATGCCTTATCATGTGAGCTACCAAGTAAACCTACGAAAACAGAAAACCCAATGTTGTGAAGTCATCACATAACACCCTGCAACTAATTGTGTGAAAATTAGCCTTTATTAATTAAAATTGACCTTTAAATCATACTTTGGTGTGAAAACGAATTAAAGTTGTGGGAGTTTTTACTGTTGCTAAAACGTACAATTTGACCTATTTTAACGTATATAAAGGAACGAATGGCTATGATTGTTTTGTTAAAATATCAATCAATTACTTTTATTTTTATAGCGCTTTTAACATTAGATTGTAGCAAAACACTGAACATTATCAAATAGAAGAATAAAGTGATGGTAATGTATAATGACGAGAATTAAACTATAAATTTTTAGGTGTAATCAATACGTCATTTTTGTATGTTACAAAAAATTTAAAATACGTAAGAATATGTACGTTTAGATGCTGAAAATACGTCAGTATTGTATGGTTTAGTGCCTGTAAAAACGTAAGTAAATGTACGTTTTATAAGAACAACATTTTCCGTGAAATGCATCGGTTAATGCACATACTGTACTTGACCAACTAATTGCGCAAAACCATCTTGTATGTGAGCCTGAGGGGAAAGAAAACACTATGAACAGTTTACTGTCATTATTATCATTCATGTTGTGGCTGTTGTTCGCAAATTTAATACTGCTATATTCTGTTCTTTGTTCTACCCAAGAACAACACTCTGTCCACATGTCTGCCAGCCAAGGCTAACAAGTCACAGTGATCTCCTGTGCTCTCCAGTCCCCCGAGGAGCCCTGAGACTCTGAGGCAGCTCCAGACAGACAATACGCATGTTGTTACTATATGCTGCTTTTGCACAGAAGAGACAGTCGGGACTGGTGTTGTGCCTGCTGGCCTGACCCTCTTTAGAGTCGCTGGGTGGCTTTTGGGGGTATGTTCAATGCTGTGAAACACTGTCAATTGCCGCCTTTCAAGGGACTGACATGCTGAAGATTAAGACATCAAGGCCTGTCTGCCAGCAGGAAATTCACATTTCTTCTTGAGTTAATTGGAAATCCAAATGTTTTGAGGTGGAAGACAGTGGGTCAATGCAGATTTTTTTTTCTCTTACATATCCAGTGCCTACAAAACAATCTCTAAAATACTCAGGTAGAAGAGCATACCTGAAAGCCTTTTAACCAATCGAGTCCTTTTATACTCTCCTTTAGCATCAGTGAAAAATGCACTCACAGCTACACACACAAATAATCACATCAGGCCCCATGCTGGCTTGGAGCAGCACACTAAAAGCCAATGAATAGCTTAGTTCTCAAGTATACAATGTCGAAACACTACGAATTGATTTCTTCTCCTTTTCTTCTACGTAATTGGCATCGTCAAGGATTTTTTTCATCCCCTTTCGGCCCATTTTTGAAAATGAATAATGCGACAAGCCCCAGATCCAACTTTTCCGCCATGCTGTTTATTTATCTATTTCCCCCCTCCCCACTTCTTCGTCTTACGACACTTCGCATGAAAAGTGGCCACAGAATAGCGGTGACAGCCATGTCTAATATCTCTTTCTGCCAATTTTGGCTTCTTTTCCCTCCTCCGCACTTGATGTCTTTATATTCTCCTGAGAGTGCAGTGGGAATGAAAGGACGAGGCCTAGCCGCTGACCTCTGCGGGAGGAGAGTATTAAAAGACGGGAGCGAGAGAGAGGGCGAAGGATAGCGGGAGAGAGAAAGAGAGGGAGCAGTCTATCCTGCTGAGAGGCAGCTATCTAGGCTGGCAGGCTAAAGCTGGCCTTCAGACGCCTTTTGTCAAACGAGTTGAGAAGAAGAGAGCCTCCTCTTCACTGGAGCTCAGACAATGCTGGGTTTGTCATCCCTGAGGAGTCTCCCGGTGAGAAAGAGAAGAGCTCGTCGTGGTCAGGGGTAGCCTTTAGGCCTTGCAGATGTTGAAATAGGGATGATTTATTAGGCCCGGTGTCCTCGGTGGCACTTGGCCACCGTCCCAGACAAGAGCGCGAGAAGAAGACAACAGGGGAGATCAGCGGGCCGCTGTGGATCAGAGACATCTTAATACCGTGTATGGGCATGGGGAAATTTGCTCTGCGACCGTCATGGTATTTTGCCCTCTTTTCACTGAGAAAATAACTCAAGATTAAGCCAAAAGCGCAGAGAGGAGGGTCCTCACAAAGATCTTTTTCTATCGCTATCCCATTCTTTCCTTAGAAAATCTAGAAAAAACATATCTTTTAGGTGGCACTGCTTATCCTTTATGAGTCCTTATAAAGCACTGAAAATATTGCCACTTATTGCTTAGAAAAGTAATAGCTAATTTTCCCTTAAAAGTGACTTCATTTAAAATATTATTCAAAACATTGAGACAACTTGTGCACTAAAGTTTAATACTCAGGGTTAAAGGGTTCAGTCAGACGCAGTACCTATGAGTAATTACACTGTAACAACAACACCTTCAACAAACAGTACCAAACATTTTTTCTTTCTTAAGGAAAAACCATTCACTAATGTTCACGTTTGAAGTCAGACAGCTTGAAGAAAGCCAACCGACAACAGGTGACACTGCTAAGAAAACAACAACAAAAAAAGGGCTTAACCACCAGCTACCACTACCAGCAATGTTTTCTGCATCTAACTGTGCTCGCTCGTTCTCCCTAAGAAACCACTTCTCAAGCACCTCTAGCAGAAGCGAATGGCTTTTAATCTCAGCTGTTGTTTGTCCAGTTTACGCTGGGCATTCTTAATAGACCTCAGAGGGTTAGTTAAAGAGCGAAAGTTTAGACAGCTTTCATCAAGTCGCTGGAGAAGATTGATTGGCAATGTAATTTACCCCCACCCCAACGTCCAGCCGGAGGAACTGTATGTGTGTAAAAGTGAGAGTGCACAGATGAAAAGACTGATTGCTTCTCTGTGTCAGGGACAGAGGTCCATTGGAGAACGGTCGCACAATGTGGCATGTGACCGGCTGGAGTAACAGGGCTGACGGGACCCGGAGGGGGGGTCATCAGTCACCCTTGTGCCGTCTCTCACGTCTGTCATCTTCCTGTGCTCGCATTTTGATGGAGACATGAATAATAACACCAACATCGACTGACACATACAGCTGCAGACAAGCATGAACTCCTTCCCGTGATCTCGTGTTTTCCCGCATCAAACCCCGTTCATAAGCAGGATCGTGAGTGAGGAGCTAAAGGGCTTATTTTTGATGGACAGGACACTGTGACAGCACGGAAAAAGGGCGGGAAGGTAGATGGAGGGAAAAAGAAATGCTCAGGCTTGCTGGCCCAAATTATTTCCGTCTCGCTCATTTAGACCACAGACGGTGTCCGAACAGATCTTTGCACTCTGTTGTCTGTCAAAACTTTCTGCATCAGCATAAAACCTTTCAAAAATGTTTGAGTTTTCTCCCACTAGACATGATTAAATGCTTTTTTTCCCAGGGTGGTAAAAAAAAGTGCTGTCTTTGTATAAAAAGTGGCAGCTCCATCCGGGAGCTACAGCAAAGGTTAATGACAAACAACGGACAATGAACACAGGACAAAGAGTGGCATACACGTCGCCTCTCTCTCTACGTTTTCCTCTCTCTCTTCCCTCTCTTTTTTTTCATCCTCTCAATAGATGTTTTTCATTTCTGTAAATGGGTCATTCTATGAAATGGGTGCCTTTTACAGTTTGATTTTTTTTTTTTTTTTTCTAAATTAAAACAAAATACTACATACATTATATTAATGGTAACAGTGTTGATGGTAACAGGGACTAAAAGTTTAAAGTATTGTGCTCAACATAGTTTTACTACAATGTAATGTTGATATTATTTTTCTTTTGTATTTATTTTCATTTAGTTGTCTGACATTCAAAATCATGGTAACAGGGTTGAAAATGTTTTTTAAAAAATATAAAAAATTAAATAAAATAAAATTATTAATAGTTAATTAAGTCATGGCCAAGAATGTAAATCGTATGAAACATTTAGTTCCATATATTTTTCCATAAAATTAAATTTTTTTTTAAATACATTAATTGATGAATTAATATTTATGTAATGCTTTTCATTGTTAAAGGATGTATTTATTTATTTTATTATTACTTATATATTTTTTATATTTATAAAATGCACACAAATGGCAAATGTAGACAGACCTAAATGTATCCTTGAAAGCCATTGTCTCTTCCCATACACAATCTGAAAATGAACAGAGAGACAGAGAGAGAGTGTTGAGGAGAGGGAACAAGAGAGAGAAAGATGCAGAAATGCCTCCTCTTCTTTCTTTCTCAGTCTCATCCCTTTCATGTCGGACTCTGGGCCATTTCTTTGCCCATGTGAATCAGAACAATGAGATGTATGAGCGTCTGAGGGGGCAGCGCACAGAATACTGGCCTTGTCCTCCAGCTGAAGCTTGACGTTGATTAATGAGAGTGTGGACATGGGCAGAATGTTGAGGAAGGCTCCGGAAGACCTCAGGGGTGTAAAGAGAGGAAGAGGGTATGGGTGGTGACGAAAAACATGGGCTGCCTCAGGAGGGGCGAGGTGAAGGCCCACAGCGTGGACACAACTCACAGACAGACAGAAAAGACACTTTTACTCACGGACAAATGTCCCTCAAGAGTAAAAGTGAGAAACAACACTTATGTGAGGGGATTTTGGACACAAAACGTGGGTCAAAAAGGAACAAAACTAAAGGACTATGACTTTTTAACTCACTGGTATGGATGTAGTATCATGACACACTCCACTTTCAAAGAACAGAAAGTTTTGAAACTTATCTAGATTTATCAACAACTTACAGAGATTAAAATCTGAAGTAAAACATAAAGTAACAGTGCCTTTGCATCCTATCCTTTTAATTTTTAAAACACAGCAAACCTGGCAATGTCCATAGAGTGAAGACAATTTATTTAAAAGAGTCGTCATATTTGCATTAAGAATATTTACACACCATATCAGATCAAGCAGTTCGACAAAGTTTTAGAACTGCACAAACTTCTACAAGCATGCATATATATATATATATATATATATATATATATATGTGTATATATATATATAGGCCTATATATAAATTATGGAATTCGTATAAAAAAACATCCAGTATTTCAAAATGAATACAGTACATTGTTCAGCCTTTTTTTAGTCATTTAGTTTTCCCACACCAATATATTCTATTAAAATGTATTTCTAACATTTTTTGTTTGTTTGTTAAATGTGTGATTCATACAAAGTTTAAAAAAGATGTTTTGAACTTCAGAACTAAAAAAAAACATGCAATGAACTCTTAGTTAAAATAAGAATCAGTTGTCTTCGCTTTGATTAAAACTACTAGTTCTAAGTTCATTCCTTCTTGTACTGCATGTAAGATTCCAACGCCATCATTTTAAAGCTGTTCCCTCCTCCTGAAAACCTGTCCTCCAGCGCTCTCTCTCTCTCTAGCCTGCGCTGCGCGGTTCCATTGTCTCAACTTTCATCTGTAGGTAAGCACCTCGCTAAAGCCCCAGCCACTTCAAAACACGTGACAATAGCCAGATTTCCTCCCAATTTGCTTGTGGAGAAAGAGCCCAGAAGCTTTTCAGGAGGACCTGAATAGTCTGGCTAATTCAAGCACAATCCAGGCCTGACCCCCCATTTCCCTTTTACTTCTCAGACCCTATTTAGGTGCCCCTGACTTTCCTAATTCAAGAACAATCCCTGCTGCTTTTCATAAGCCTGTGTTGCACTGAAAATATGTGAGTGTGTGTCTGTATGTGTGTGTGTGTGTGTGTGTGTGAGCTAGAGATCATAGCACTTCTCGACTGGCGGGCTGGACTGCAGGTTATCGAAAAAACCCCCAAAAAACTGCTGCATGGAAAAAAAAAAAATATTCAACTGGGGAATAAAATAAAAGTTTAATATATAATAAAAGTATATTTATAATATTCAAATATATATATATATATATATATAACTTATATATATTCTTACATTTAAAAAAAGGGTTGTTATTCTTTGGCATTTCTGATGTCATATGTTTTGTTTATGTTCATGTTTTTATATTAGGTCCATGGTTACTTTCAATCAGTGTTTCAATCTATCTCCTGACAGAACCAGATGCGTACGCTAACTTGCAGTCATAAACCTGGTTAATTCTGATCATGATTTATTTTATGATAATTATTGGCTGATTAGAGCATAAAATTACTCAATTTTAAAAAGTTATTTCAAAACTAAGATTTACCGTTTTACTTTTAAATCAATGCAGCATTATCAATACAATATTGATACATTGTGCAAAAGTTGCAGATGGACAAAGAAAGATAAAAGTGTGTGCATGTATATGTGTGTGTGTGTACCTGTTTTTCTATTATGGTGGGGACTTAACCTGAATACACACAGACTCATTGGGACTAAATTGAGGTCCCCAAAGGGAAAGAAGCTAATAAATCATGCAGAATTATTTTTTTTTGGAAAATCTGTAGGTGTAGGGTTGGTGTATGGTGATATATACTTTCTATACAATATAAAAACCAGTACCCTCAAGGATAGCTGACCAGACGTGAAAGTGTGTGTGTGTATATGCTTTCTAATTATGGCTTGCTCACTCTATTTTCTCAGGTATTTGTATATCTCTTTTCTCTCTTTTTGACACTTCATTCTGACCCTAATCAACCTCCCCAGAGCAGATTTCCTCCTTATGCGTGTTAATATGCTCCTCTGTAGGGCCTCTCCAGCACCTCTCACTTCCCAGGCCACCGTATTGTTATTAAAGCAATCAAGGCCTTTCTTTCGCTAGGTTAAGTGCTAAGATTTCATAGGGAAACAGATTTGAATTGCGTTTCAAACAGTTGGTAATCCTCGCTCCAGATAAAAAGACAATTTGAAGAAATTCAGACCACAAGCGATGATGCAATGTTAGAGCAAAAGGAGCAGCGTGCGCGAGAGAATCGTAGTTTTGTCGATGTCGTTTTCAGGGTTTGGTTTTTACTAGAAAACCACAAAGCCTTTAAATGCAGGTCAGAGGACGTGCTATTGAGTTCCATTAAACAGCCAGAAGCAGATGGAGAAACCCAGACAAAACCCCGAGAACTACATGACAGGGGGAGATATTTAAGACACCAGTGTTGTGGGTAGCACATTTTTGAAAGACTACTAAAGTAATGTGGTATTTGTTCAAATCCCCTTAAGATTTTTATTTTATATTTTCCTCCACAGACTCACATGGGTTGCCAAATTGAGGACATGCAAGTGGAAGATGGCAAACTTTGCACTGTAAATTGATTTGAGTTGTTTTATTATAGAGCTTTTTAGGTGGTTTATGAGGCTTTTTAAGTGGGATAGAGTCTGGAGGAGTGGGCGGAGTCACACAGACTAAAACAAAAACGACATTCCAAAACGGAAGACAGATTTTTAAGTAGAATGGCTATATAACTGGCTATAGATAACAATCTGTAAACTTAGCTTGTTTTCAAACTTATTATGGTATATTATGCTTTATTAGTCCAAAAGTCTAAAGCGCCTTAAAAACTTCAGAACTGCTGATAAACAATTATAAATCCACATTAACATAGTACATTACATAAAATATAATGGCATACCATAAGTAGTTTTTATAGTTTTATTTAAAATCGTACAAGTGAGATCTTACAGTATGAACTTGTACTAATTACCCATCTCGTAAAATATGTACGAATTGGTCATGAGATAGCGTTGAATTTCACTGAAAAGCAGAGAAAAAGTGCATTGAGGAAAGAAAAAGCAGATTGTTGCTTATTGTTGCCACGTTGCTCGCTGGCCATGAGAAGATCAGCTTTCTGTGAGAGTATTCAGGAGCCGTGCATGGCCGCCCTGCGCGGGATACAGTGACCGGACGGAAGACTGAGAGGGTTTTATCTTGAAATGTGATGGCCGTGGCAGAGGAGGCTATGAGAGGTGTGCTATGACTGTCCAACAAGCATGCAACCGTAGATTCTTAAGAACCTCACCTATAGCGTTTCACCAAATCCTTCCCATCCATGCCAGCGGCCAAACTATACAATGGCTTTGAAGGGGAGGTAGACTAATTAAACAGTATGAATGTGTAGTCATCAGGCAGCAATATCAGGTAGGACATTATGAACAAGATCGATGTAATATCTCATTTGGTTCTCCAAGCCAGAAATATGTATTTAGACTTATGTCTTTGTGCAATTAGGGTAACTCTCAGATACATAACTTTTGCGTTTTCTACCTTTTTTTCCCTCTGAAAATGTATAAAAATGACTTCATTTTCTTTTGCACACTAACTGAATTGTAACCTAAATATACAAAATGCAGAATGAGATTTCCATATATTTAAGTATATGTATTTATTCAAATATAACTTGATTTGTATACAAAATCAAACTAATGCACATGTGCTAGATCTGCGACTAGTGTCTGAAATGCAGTCAGGTTTGTGGTTATGTTAGAACAGAGATAGGTGGAGTTATCTCTCTGTAGCAGTGAAAGGCTATACTCTACTACCTACACACTGACCTCCCTGTCCTGCTATTGGACACAGGCCATATTAAGTGCCTGTCGTAAACAGACTTGATTTCCTGATCTACTATCACAAAGAGTCAAAACAATCCGTCTACAGCTGCTGTGCTGATTTGTTTATGGAGGGAATCAGTCGTCTTTGAATAAATCAGAGCTTCCCTGAGAAAAACAATTAAAAATAAGGTCATTTGACCATGATAACTACTCTTCTGTGTTAAAATATACTGTAGGTACTGAGTTTCAAATGTTTATAAAAAAATATTTTTGATGGCTTTACTGAATATATTGATTAAATATGGTTCAAAGCACTTTCTATATTATTTTATTTTTTATATTATTTATTTATTTTAGCTAATGTTTTGTCTTTATTTTGAAAAAAAAAAAACACACTGGGTTGTGATTTTTTTTAGAAAATGCATGTAAAGTTTTGAAAAGTGTAAGTTTCTACTTTTTTTTTTTAAGAATTAGTACCTGTACACACATATTTTACATAAATGTTTATCATACAAATATTAAAATATGCCAATTACATCTGTAAAAATAGGGCACAATGTATCATGTGAATATGAAGGAATTTTCTGTTATTACTATTTTACCGGTGTACCAGTTTTATCTATATTTATACGTTTGCTCTTCATTGTGTTTTGTTTTAGAGTTAACACAAATGTCCATAATTTATTTTTATGAGTGCTTAATTATTTCAAATAATTATTTCTGCAATTATCACTCTTTTATCTCTTTTTTATCTCTCTTTTATTTCTTTGACTTGACCACCTGTTTCACACACTACGCACACTGACTACTCTGAGAGAGAGAGAGCGAAAAAAAAGGAAAAATGAAAGAAAGCAAACAAGCAGGCGCAGGGCCACTGTAGAGCCGAAATCCTCTCTTAGGACCGTCATGTGAAGAATTCTCCCTCTCCTCTGTCACTTCCTCCTGTTCAGCCTCTCTTCTTCTCTGTTTTTTTAATAAAGCTGTTTGCTTGTCAGCTCTTTTGAGGCACGGACCCCCAGCCATGTGAAAAGTTAATCCCTGTGTGTCTGCGAGTAGACTCCATCTCCCTGGGAACCCCTCGCTCAGGCAGACTCAAGGACGACCCTGACAAGCCGGGCCTGACCAGCCACTTGAGGCTGGGCCTCTTTCAACCACTTCTCCTCTATTCCTCCTTTCAGCCAGCTTTTGATGGGACAGCCTGACAGACAGTGAGATTTTGGATTTACATCTTCAAGTGCTAATCAAGTTGAAAGATGACAGTGGAGAAAAAGAGATCTTTTAATGCACTCCTACATCCCAGCTTCCACTCTATTCTTGATTTCAGGACTCACGTCAGTGATAAACCTGAATAAGCTATGAGAGCTGAAAGAGGAGACAGACATGTATTTGCAAGGGCAGAACTGAAGAAGCTGGAACCAGAAACTGGTTCCAATAACTTGATCCAATAGATTTTACCATTTGATTTACCAAAATTCCTAATGGTTTTATTTTTGTTAGTTTTTTTGACATTCATTTAAACCTGCACAATCATATTTATTATATATACAGTATATATATATATTGTTTGCAGGCCTCTGTTATTTTAGGGGATTGACTACTATGCTTACTTTATTTAAAAGTTTAAATTGAATTACAAATCAATGTTACATAATCATCACCTCAAAAAAAAGATTGAAAGAAAAAAAAAAAAAATTAAAAGATTGACCGCAGGCTTCGGTATCCAAGCAAATCTGATCACAGTCTGAGACATCACTGAGATCCTCCTCTGAAAAATTCCTGGGATATTTGCTGTCTAGGAAAAATGTCTCAAGGTTACGTATGTAACCCTAGTTCCTCGAAGGAACGAGACGCTGAATCGACAAGAGGCCGCCACACTCCTAGTTGAATGAGCCTTGACTCCTAACATTGGTGGGAGAACTCATAAGCAGTATTGATGGCATCCATAATAGCTTCTTCTGGCTGGGTTCCCTGAAGGGCAGTACAATCGGCTATGGTGTGACTGCAGGGACGCTCAAAATGCACCCACAGGGTTTGGAAGAAGGGGCCACTGGGATCTGAGATCTCCCCTATGGGTTCAACAGGTGGTCCACAGAGGGCCTCTAATGGCGCTTTTCCACTGCATAGTACGGTACGGTACGGTTCAGTACAGCTCACTTTTGGGGGGTTTTCCACTGG